>WOXC01005074.1:0-37529 GCA_011680675.1 Gymnobelideus leadbeateri
CTCATCCAAGCCTCTCTACCCCCAGATTCCCCCAAACTATGTAAAAGGGGACTCTGAACAACTTCTGGAGCCCCAGCACCCACAGAATGACACAGAGAAGCTAACCTCCCACTGAGGACAGCCCAGCAGCCCTGCAGGAAGGACCAGCGCAGCGGTCTGGGAGCCGGCAACGCGCAGAGCGCAGAGCGCAGGAGCCGAGCCGAGCCCAGGTCCGTGTGAGCCGAGGTTTTAGCCCCAGGGCGGCAGGGCCAGCAGCCAGCTGGAGGAACCCCAGAACACCAGCAGCCGTGGCAACTCCAGAATTATCAACATAGACATGCCTAGGACAAAGTAAGAGGTTAGTGTCCTATGGACTTTGGGACCTGTATTTGGGGAATGCGTCAGCTCCCTCCCCTGGGGCTAGAAGCCGCTGAGGAGACACGCCATTTTGTAGTTTTCAGAGGCAGCTCTGGCTCCCAGCCTACAAATCGTGGGGAGATCCAGCAATCAGTCTTGGGGGGTAATCGCTCTTGCTTTAACCTCCCTGGATCTGGATTGTGATCTAGGCTGGAAGTCGTGGGTGGGTTTACAGCTTGCCAGAAACGGAAGTTGCCCCCCACATGTTAGGGACAAAAATTCCTCTAGCTGGCCTTAAAGCCATAGTGTGGCAACAAGCCCAAAAGTCAAGCAATTAAGTGGCAACATGCCAAGGCAAAGGAAACAGAAAAATGCAACCCTAGACTCCTATTTTGGGGGCACAGAGTGGGAAAAGGACTGTGAGGTCAGAAGTCCTGCTCCAAAAGCCCCAGGGAAAACATGAGCAGGGTGCAGGCCATAGAGGACCTTAAGAAGGACTTTAAAAATCAAATAAGAGAAGTGGAGGAAAAATTGGAAAGAGAAATGAGAAGGATGCAGGAAAAGTATGAAATGAGGGTCAACAGCCTGACTGAGGAAAACAACACCTTAAAAAATAGACTAGCTCAAATGGCAAAGGAGGCCCAAAAGGGCAATGAGGAGAAGAATGCCTTAAAAAGTCGAATTTGCCAGATGGAAAAAGAATCTCAAAAGTTCACTGAGGAGATTCATTCCTTCAGAGTTAGACTGGAGCAAATGGAAGCTAATGACTTTATGAGAAATCAAGGTGCTGTTAAGCAGATCCAAACAAATGAAAGATTAGAAGGCAATGTGAAATATCTCATGGGAAAAACCACTGACCTGGAAAATAGATCCAGGAGAGACAATTTAAAAATTATTGGACTACCTGAAAGCCATGATCAAAGGAAAGAACCTAGAAATCACCCTTCAAGAAATTCTCAAGGAAAATTGCCCTGATGTTTTAGACCCAGAGGGGGAAATAAAGGTTGAAAGAATCCACAAATCACCTCCTGAAAAAGATCCCAAAAAGAAAACTCCCAGGAATATTATAGCCAGGTTCCAGAATCCCCAGATCAAGGAGAAAATACTACAAGCAGCCAGGGAGAAACAATTTCAATATTGTGGAAACACAATCAGAATAGCCCAGGACCTGGCAGCTTCTACACTGAGGATCGAAGGGCATGGAATATGATATTCCAGAGGGCAAAAGAACTGGGAATGAACCCAAGGGTCACCTACCCAGCAAAACTGAGTATTTTGTTTCAGGGGAAAATATGGTCATTCAGTGGAATAGAGGACTTTCAAGCATTCTTGAGGAAAAAACCAGAATTGAATAGAAAATTTGACATCCAGACACAAGAAGCAAGAGATGCCTGAGAAGGTAATCAGGGAAAAGAAATCAAAAGGAACTTATCAAAGTTGAACTATTTACATTCCTATATGGAAAAACAATAACTGTGAGTGATGATATCTTTCTCACTATGAAAATAATGGAAGAAGGGTGTGTGGTCATATGAATACATATGTGAATGTGTGTGTGATATGGATAAGTTATATATGGATATAGGGCATAGGTTGAATTTGTTGGGAAGGGAGAATACTCAAGGGATGAAATTATGAGGTGAGAGAGGAAAGTGGCAAGAGGAGATGGGGAGAGACAGGGTAGGGTAAACTATCTCATGTAGAAGAAGCAAGGGGAAGTGGTTGCAAGGGAGGGGGAGAATAGGAAGGAAAAAAAGGCAAATCCACATTCTCATTGAATTTGGTTCAGGGAGAGAATGACATACATACTAAATGGGATATCTCAACCTGCAGCAGAATAGGGGGAAGGGGGATGAGAGGAGGGATGATGGATGGGAGGGCATCCTTGGGGGGAGGGGAGGTTGGAAGTACCCACTATAGAAGAGGGACAGGATCATGTAGGGAATGGACCAGGTGGGGGGTGGGATGAGTGGGAGGGAATTATAAGCAGCCTTGTACAATATATCTACTATGATAATGTTTTGCATAGCTAGACATGTACAACATATACTGAATTACTTATCTCCCCAGAGGGAATGGGTAACAAGGGAGGAAGGAAATGGATCTGAAATTCAAGGTCTTAACATTAAATGTTTCAAATATATATAAATACTATTATTAATACTCTTTTGCTTATAATTGGGAGATAAGATGTGCAGGCATTGGGACACAAAGATTCACCTTCCTCTAATGGAAAAGTCGTAGGGTGTATGGGAGAAGGTATGGAAGAGAGCAGATTGGAGGAAGCGATATCTTGTGGGACTGCTATTCTGGGAGGTTGGGTAGGGGAATAACTGGGGGAAAATGATTGTAACACAAAATCTGGTGGAAATGAATGATGTAAAACAGAAGTTAATAAAGCATTTGTTTAAAAAAAATTAAAAAAACAAAAACAAAAACAAACAAACAAAAAAAAACAAAGAGGGACAGGATCAAAGTAGGGAATGGACCAGGTGGGAGGTGAGACGGGTGGGAGGGAAATATAAGCAGTCTTTTACAGTATATCTACTATGGTAATGTTTTGCATAGATATACATGTACAACACATACTGAATTGCTTATCTCCTCAGAGGGAGGGCGTGACAAGGGAGGAAGGGAATGGATCTGAAAATTGAAGTTTTAAAATTAAGTGTTTCATAAGATGTCCAGGCATTGGGGCTCAGAGATTCACCTTGCCCTAATGGCAAAGTCGAAGGGGATATGGGAGAAGATATGGGAGAGAGCAGATTGGATGAGGGGATATCTAATGGGACTGCTATTCTGGGGTGGTGGGTAGGGAAAAAATGGGGGAAAAATGTAACTCATAATCTGGTGGAAATGAATGATGTAAACCAGAAGTTAATAAAGCATTTGTTTATTTAAAAAAAAGAATGTAAAAAAAATAATAAAGAAAATGTTCTTGCTGGATATGTTTCCAGTTGCAAAAATGCTTTTTTGCAATAAATAATTTTAGCTTTTGGTTTTAGACAAATTTTCTTGATTCTATATGAAAAAAAAGGGTTTTTTTTTCTATTTTTATGACTTTAAATGGATGTGTTTTAAAAATAAAAACATGAATTACTTATTTTAGATTATTATTTTGCATACATTGTTATAATTATGTTCCTTTTCTATTTTACTCCTGCCTCATTTGAATGTCAGAATCGTATTTGTCTGTAAGAAGGAGTATGAAAAATGCTTTCTTATTTTTGAGAATAGTTCATATATTATAGAAATTATTTGTTCTTTAACTATTGGGTAGTATTCATCTGTAAGCTGATTCTTAGCTTTTCTCCTCCTGGGAATCCTCTATGGTTTGTTCAGCATCTCTTTCTAAGATTGACTGTTTGGATTCTTTATTTCTTGTTTTATTCTGAAAGGCATTTTATAGGTAATGGGGTTCTGATCAGCTAACTGCATGCTCTGTGATTGGTTGCAGAGGTATTCCAAAAGGCCTTTCAGCTCCAGCCACTTCTTCCTGGTATCATTCAGTGACTACTTTGTTCAGGGTATCCTTTGAGAGACAGTGTGTGTAAAGGAAAAGGCTATGGGGCCTGTGTAAAGCCAGGCATGAGCAGCTTGCCAGAGGACTGCTGCTGTGAACAGCTTTGAGGTTCTGATCACACAGTATGGTGAACTTTTTATTTATTCAGCAGTAAATTAAAGCAAAACATTTACAGAAACCAAAAACAGCATTCACAATGTTATAACATAGCAATTTATCACTAAAGTGGCCACATAGTTTTAAACAAAAGATATCATTTGCTAAGTCCTTAACTCAATCCTCCTTAAGGAGCAAGCCTCTTTAAGGGACACAAAATGCTTTTGTCAAAGTTCTCCACCCCTAGGCCAAATTGTCTTAATCTCACAGTCAAAAAGTCTTCTTTCTTCTTGATTGGAGATTAGTTTCCAATCATCCTTAACTCACTCATCCTTAGGAGGCAAGGTAGAGAGTACTAAGTTCTCCCACCCCTAGGCCACAGTAAATCATGATCTTCTCAGCATTAAAAACCCAAGGAGAGGTCTTTTCATTTTGACTGAGGCTGGCTCCCAAATTCCATGGTTCCTCTTCCATGGGTCCAGCTCCTGCCTGAATCTACCCAAATGTCACCTGGATTCAAAGGTAGGCAGCTCTCAGTTCCTTGTCCAGCTCCTCATCTAGTTCCTCATCCAGTTCCTTGTCCTTCCATATTGAAGCTCACAGTGTCCAGTCTACTGCAAGTCCTTTACAGTTTCTGTTTCTGGGAAGACAAAGCTTAACAGAGCCAAAACAACATTCATACACATTTCTGGCACCATCATCAATTCAGTATCTGCCTGTGAAATCAAGACAGGTGCATAAACGAGATCTGAGAATTCAACACAGACCCACAAACAAAGTCTGATAACTCAACACAAATCATCAGTATAGTCCCGGGACCTCCAAAACCCTCCTCCAGGACTTCTGTAAGCATGCAACAAGAAAATCCTCTTTTAGGGCTTCCAGTAAGGTCCCAGGGATTCTGTACAAAGTATTACAAACACAAATCAACACAGACAGAAACGACAAACAGAGTGCCTCCACCACAAGTGTTCCCTTCTCAATTCTGCTCTTTCTCAACTTGGGCTTTTCCTTATATATGGCCATTAGCCCTTCCCTGTTCTGCCCCTTCCTGTTGCATCAGCAAGTTCCTTCCACTGTGGGTTTCCCAAGTTCTGTTTCTTAACAAAGACTTGATATAATCATGGGCAAGGCTCAACTGAAACAAGGCACTAAGTACTTCTTTGCTTGCCTTTACAATCCGCTGCCCTCTGAAGTTATATGTGGACTAGTGAAAAGTCCTTAGGCTTTGGCTTTTGCATTTGTTCTTTTCCTTTTTAGGTGATAGAAACTGGAGGCTCTGTCTTGATGCCTTCAAAAGTCAAGACAGGCATCCTAGTGTATTTGGGTGGGTGGGTAGAGAGAAGAACAAGGAGTGATTTGGGGGTATGACCTTCAGCCCAATGGAAGTTGAGACAATAGTCACATCCTATAGTCACACCATGTCTAGGTCAATGCTGTATAGGAAATGAGCTAAATTCCTAGTCTCTTCCTCCCCCTACCCAAAGATAGAGAGGATCTCCCTAAAGGATTGGGGGATGAGAGCCTTAGTTCTTGCCATATCTTTGAAGTAAATATCCATTTGTAAAAGTCAGTTGATATTATATAGTTAAATGGACCTAAATAAATAAGCAATAGGTACCTAATAATGGAAGGAACATAACTAGTGGGGGCTTGAGCTGATGGCATTAGAGAGAAGAGACTCCCCACTGTTCAGGATACCTTAGAACAATGAGGGAAAGATATAAGAGGCTTGACTCCATCAGAGAGGGTCAGAGCATACTTTTCAACATTTATTTTTGTATATTAAAACAGATAAGTTTTGTAGAAATATTGAATATCATGAATTCTGATTTTTTACATTTTGTATCTGTTCATTTTTGGTCATACAGAATGAAAGAATTATACATATTCTTCTCTGACCATAGTACAATAAAATTTATAATCAATCAGGAAAATATGAACAAAATATAGCTAAATGGAGGCTAAATAATGAGTGAGTCAAGAATAAATTATATCAGTAACAAATAATTATATTAAAGAGAATTATAATAATGAGACAGCATACCAACACTTACGAGATATGGGTTGTAAATGAAGCAGTTCTTAAAAGAAAATTTATATCTCTGGACATATATTTAAAAAGAGAGACAGAGAGGAGAGATTAATTCAACATGCAATCTAAAAAGTAGAAAATAAATGAATAATCCTCAAAGTAAAAAATTTGAAATTCCAAGGAGAAAGAAAAAAACTTAAGACAGTCATATTCATAAAGACAAAGATACTTTTTCATGAATACAATAAAACTGATAAACCTTTAGAAAATTTTATTTTAAAAAGAGAGAAGATGAGCTTGGGAAGAAGACATGTTCAGAAGCTGGATTAAGGGCAGGTAATGGAGAATGAATAAAAAGTGTGGCCTAGACTTATAAGAAGTTAGAAATGTACTGAGACTAAAGAAATGCAAAAAAAAGTGTTTCAAGCTGTATGGGGGAAAGGAAAGGGATCAAAAAAAGTATACAGTCACTGCTCAGCAGAAATAGGATAGGATATTTAGGGAATATCTAGAAAAAGAAGTAATCATAAGTAGCCAAGATGCCATATTAACCTCATTTCTTTCTTTCTTCTTTTGACAGAGTTGCTAGATTGATAGATCAGAAAAAAATATGACAAAAATAGTTGCCTTAGATTTGAACAAATCACTTGACCAAATCTCTCATACTGTTTTTGTGGAAAAGCTGGAGATAAGTGGGTTAGAAAATAGTATTGCTAAGTGGATTTGGAATTGGTTGATAATAAGAATAGCTAGCAGATACATAGTACTTTACGAATATCTTACAAAGCTCTTTACAAATATCTCATTTTATCCTTATAACAGTTCTAGGATGTAAGTTTATTATCCTCAATTTACAGATAAGGAAAATTAAACAAGGATTAAGTGACTTGCCCAAGGTCATACAAATCGAAAGTGTATGATGTAGAATTTGACCTTGAATCCTCCCAGCTTCAGGTCAGGAATGACTATATCCAAAGAAAAGTTATTGATGGATCAATGTCATTGTAGAAAGAGTTTTCTAGAGGGGTTGGCCCTTGATTCTTTGCTGTTTAACATGTTAATCAATGACTTAGAAAAAGGCATAGATGCTATCATCAGATTTTCAGGTGATATGAGTTTGGGAGGGATTACATGGATTATGGTCAGAATCCAAAGAAAATCTTAACAGACCATAATGTTGGGCCAATCTAGCAACATTAAATTTAATGTGCATAAAGGCAAAGTTCAATACTTAATCTACTTGACAATTACAAGATGATGACGGAGTTATGACTGAATAGCTGTTCTTATGAAGAAGGTCTGCAAATTTTAGTGGTCTGTAAGCTCAAAATGAGTCAATGATACAGCAGCTGTGTAAACTTTTGTATTTTTATCAGTATTACAAATGAGGGTGGAGATGGCCCTGCTCTAACTAGATCACATCAAAGTATTCTGTTCAGTTCTGGGTAGAATCTTCATAAATTGAGCATATTAAGAGAAGAGAATCAGTTGAAGTAACTGGGGGTTGGTGGGTATATTCAGTCTGGAATAAAAAGAATTTGTGGGGAACATTTTCAATCAATCAACAAGCTTTTAGTAAGCATATACAAAATGCTTTGCTAAGTTCTAGGGAAAGAAAGACCAAAGGAAATAGTCCTTCCTTTCAAGAAGAACTCTAATTGAAGGGGAGAACAGGTACATATATGGGTATATACAGAATAAATGAAATAAATATGTGGTAGTTAGGGAGGGAGGACACTAGCTATTGGAGGATAAGAAAAAGCTTAATGCAAAAAGTAACTCTTGAATCTTGAAGGAAGTAAAGTGGAAGTAAGAAGGTAATAAATTTGGGTGGCTACGTACTAGCCCTGTGACGTTGGGCAAGTCACTTAACCCCAATTGTCCTGCCTTACCCACTCCAAAAAAAAAAAATAAAAAAACAAACAAAAAAGAAGGTAATAAATTCCAGCCATGATGAATGGCCAGTGCAAAATCATGAAGATAGGAGTTAGAATGTTGTGTCCATGGAAGAGAGGTCAATTTGACTGAACCATAGGTCTCTGGAAAGGGAGTTATGTGTAATGAGGTTGGAAAGAAACTATAGGTAGGCCTAGTTGTGAAGAGTCTTACAATTCAAACAGTGGAATTTATATTTTATACTAGTGGCAGTAGGGAGTCATTAGAATTCATTGAGTAGGGGGATAATATGGTCAGACCTGCACTTAAGGAAAATAATTTTGTTACTTGTGTCGATCGGGGTGTGGAAAAATTTGAGGCAAGAAGATCAATTAGGATATTGTTGAAATAGTCTAGACTAGAGGTGATGAGGGCCTGAGCTAGAGTTATGGTTGTGTGAGTAGAATGAAGGAGACATATAAATATACAATTGATAGTGCAGAGATATAAACTAGAAGGCTTTGTAATTGACAATATATATAGGGTGAGTGAGAATGAAGACTGGAAGATGAAACCAAGGTTGTGAACCTGGATAACTTGAAGGATGGTGGTACCCTTAACAGTAATCAGGAAGAAGATAGGTGAGAGAGAGGTTTTTGAAGTACAAAGAGCAATATTTGACAGCTAGTTTTTTTATTCAAGAACTTTACAGTTTGTTATGTAGAAAAGAGAATAGACATGATCTTACTGACATCAGAGGGCAGAACTAGGAACAACGGGTGAAAGTTGCAGAAAGGCAGATTTCTCTTGGATATGGATATAGTACCAGACACAAAATCATTAAGACCTGAGATCAAATGCTTCCTTAGACACTCACTAGCTGTGTGATCCTGGGCAACCTCAATTTCCTTATCTACAAAATTGGGATAATAATACCTACCTCACAAGACAGTTAAGGATCCAAAAAAAAGATGCAAGATAACAGTGTAAAATGATTTGCAAACCTCACCTCTCTCTACAAACATTAGTTGTCAATTTAGAGCTAGATTGGCATGGTATATAGAGTGCTGGACTACGAGTCAGAAAGATTAGTTCAAATCCTGTTTTAGGTACCATCTGTTTGAGGAAGTCACTTAACCCCTCTTGGCCTTATAGTTCTCATCTGTAAAATAGGGATGATAAAATCATCTACCTTCTAGAGTTGTTGTGAGGATGGAAGGAGATAATATATGTAAAATACTATACAAGCCTTAAACTGTTAAATTAATGTTAGCTATTATTATTATCATTATTTAAGGGAGATCTAATCTTGACAATTAGAATTGTTCAGAAATGCAATGGGCTGAGTAGGGAGAACTGATTTCCCTTTGGAATGTCTTCACACAATGGCTTAATGACAACTGTAATGGCAAGCACAGAAGAATTCTTGTTCACACCTTGTTTCAGCTATTGAATTAACACCTTGTTTCAGTTCAAGTTTCTTTTAAGCTTTGTGTCAGTCTGTTAAGAAACAGAACATGTGAACTCCACAACTTGTGAACCCTAGAACTCATGAACTCCTGTAACAGGAAGGAGAGGAGCTAATGACCATATATAAGGAGAGGCCCAGGATAGAGACAGCAGAACTGAGAAGAGGACTCTTGTGATGGCAGAGGAAAGAAGGAGAATACTTGTGGCATCCTGGAACTCTGTTTGTCTGCTCTGTCTGTGTTGATGTTTGTTTGTGATACTTTTTACAGAAGCCCTGGGACCTTACTGGAAGCCCTGAAAGAGGATTTTCTGGTTATATGTTTAAAAAAGTCCTGCAGGAGGGTTTTAGAGGTTCTGGGACTTTACTGATGATTTGTGCTGACCTCTTGGACCTTGTTTGTGGGGTCTGTGTTGATGATATGTGTTGAATTCTCAGACCTTGTTGGTAGGTCTGAGTTGACTTCATAGGCAGATAGTGAATTAATGATGGTGCCAGCAATGTGTATGAATATTATGGTGGCTCTGTCGAGCTTTGTCTTCCCAGAAATAGGAACTGTGATGGACTTGAGATTGAATAAACACTGTGAACTTCAATATGGAATGGGAACTGGATGAAGAACTAGACAAGGAACTGAGAGCTGCCTGCCTTTGAACCCAAGTGACAGTTGGAGCTGGGACAGTGGAAGAGGAACCATGGAAGTTGAGAGCCAGCCTCGAGTCAAGCTGAAAGAAGACTTTATTGGATACTGTGTACTGACTGAGAAGATAATGACTTACTGTGTCCTAGGGGTGGAGAACTTTGACTTTTGTAATTTGTGATTGAATTAAGGATTTTGTGATTGACTAAATGAATGCATTTTGTTTAAAACTATGTGACCACTTTGCTGAAAACTATGTGGCCATTTTAGTGATAATTTGTTGAGTTGTAACATTGTGAATGCTGTATTTTGATTTTCTATGACTGTTTTGCTCTGATTTGTTATTGAATAAGTAGAGATCTCACTATACTATGTAATCAGAACCTTGAAAGCTATTCACAGCAGCAGTCTTCTGGAAAGCTGTCTGTGTGGCTTTACATTACCACAACAACTTATTACAATACAGAGAAATAGTAGTATTCTAAGTGGCTAGTAATATTTGATAAACTTTTTACTTATGACTAATTTATATTAGAGACATTTGAATATTTTTAAAATATCTATATCTATATATATTTACATATATAAATATATATTTACTAGATTTTCAACTCTTTGAGAGCAGTAACTGTGTCTAATTTCATATTGTTAATCCTTAGAATCTAGCAAAGAACCCTGCATGTCATGGTTACATAATTATTTTTGTTTAATTGAATCAATAAAGCAAAATATTTTCACAATGCCACATATTAAATTTTTGAAGATAGGTTTGTAATGGTCCATCATTAACACCAGTGAATTCCACCTCTTTTCCTTGGTCAGACTAGCTACTCTTGGTTTGGACAAAAATAAAAAGTAATTTTGCATTTTAAAGATAGGCATTAATGTGAGTATTCATTGACATATAGAATTATCTATATTTCAGCAAAGTTGACTGGAAACAATTCTAAATGTTGAATTCCTTTTGCTCATGAAATTACGTTTTAAAATTGAGGAGGAAAAAATAAAATATTAAATAAAATTGGGGAGGACACCTATTGAGAAAGAAAGGAGACATAGTCTACTCCTCACTGTATCACCACCCCGTTAGAAGGTTTCTGGTCTTCCTTATTTCTTTTTTTCCCTGGGTAAGTTATTCTTTTTTTCAAATTTTTTAAAAATTTATTTATTTTTAGTTTTCAGCATTCACCTCCATAAGCCTTAAATTTTCTCCCCCTCTTGCCCCACCCCTCCCAAAGACGGCATGCAACATAATATGGTTCCACACATACATTCCTATCAAAGACATCTTAACATTAGTCTTGTTGCACAGACGAACTACAAGGAATGAGAGAGACTATGGGAGAGAAAAAACTAAACAAAAATGAAAATAGTCTGCTTACTAATGCAAGGCAACTTCACCTAACTTATTACTGTTTCTAGATCATTTAATATTTTTAAAAAGCCACAAGGAAAGACATAATATTACTATGATAAATGATCATTTTAAACTTTATCATTATCAGCTTTCTGTTTGGAACAAATACACTCAAACAACTCTTTGATATATTTCTGTTGTCTGTATATTGGTTAGATGCACATGAGTTGAATGGCTAAATTTATAGAGCAGATAATTCACTGGACCAGAAGTGCCCTTGTGATAAAAATAATATCCTAGAATTTAAAATTTCACTTAATTTGTTCAACAAAGCTTATCAGAAGACAGAAAGGCCTGTCACCTTACTGAACAGCTGAACATTTGGGACTTTCATCAGCCTATCAATCAATTATATGCCTATGATGTACCAGGCACTATGCTGGGAACTGAAGAGCCAAAGATAAAAGTGAAAATGTTTGTTCTCCCCTCAAGGACCTTACATTCCTTCTGATGAAACAGCGTGTGTGTGTGTGTGTGTGTGTGTGTGTGTGTGTGTGTGTGTGTACACACATATACATACATATATATTTACACAATCTATATATGAAGTTATAGTTATATACAAAATATATCCAAATGAAATAAAAGGTCATTTTGAGAGGGAAGACACTCTCCGATGGTGAGAATTAGAAAGTACTTTGTATAAAAGCAGTATTTAGAGGAGAAACAAAAGAATGAATGAAATGAGTATTCCTTCCTATTTACTCATTTAGTGGATGTTTACAAATTGCTTTAATTTTTGGAAGCCAATATAAATAATAATGCTATTTTCTGTAGAGTCCCGTGTGCATGGCATTGTGTGAGATTGACTTTGTGTATAGGTAAAATAGGTGATCATCCACAGGGTATGATTTCAAGGTGCCAATAAGAGCCTGCCACTTGAAAAAACATATAAACCACTAAACTCAATAGTTACTGAGTGTGTATTTAATGGTTGCTTTGTCCCAGTCACTGTACTAGACCCTGGGGATAGGTGATAGGTTCATCGAATCATAGATCTATAGATAGAAGGGACCTCAGAGATGATCAGTTTCAACATCTTCATTTTACAGATGAGGAAACTGAAGCATAGATATGTGCTTGCCCAAGGTCAAACAGGTAATAGGTGACAGAGTCAAGATTTGGTCTCAGCTACTCTGACTCCAAATCTGACACCCTACCCTTTCTTCTGAACCATGCTGAAAGCAATATAGCTCCTGCTCTCAAAGAGCTCATATTCTACTAGGGGGAAAATAAAAAAAGAAAAAGGGTAGTAGAATATACTAGAATTATATAATAAGAAAATTAAATAACAAGAAAATACATATTAGAGTAGAAACCCATAGTCCAGAATGAGGAAATACAGTAGAGGCTATTTCTATTAAGATCAGTTGTGAGAGATATATGTGAAATAGACCTCCCAGCCAGAAGGAGGCATTAGATGATGAATTCCAGAAACAGATCACAAAGCTGATATGAAGACCACATATAGTGATCACAAGAGACTTAAATTATACAAACTTTTGCTTTATAAGAGACATATTGACATTTGATTATATTCCCATACTAAAGGAATTCATTGATTCTTGAGTTATTGAAATATTTTTGCTTTATTTAGAATGTTTGCATACCTAATATCTTACATTGTTCTTAAATCATTTATGTATAAAAGTCTTAACTTCCCAGCAAAACTGTAAACCTCTTAAGGCAAAGACTTTGTCTTAGCTTCCTACTGCAACCCTATACTGTCTAGTATAGTTTAGCTACATCATAAACACTTGGTAATTGAATTGAATTAGATTTTTAAAAGATCAAAACTGAAAACCTAATATCTAGGGCCACAGCAGACAGAAAACATCAAGGGGATGAATTCAGTTTAGGCACTGTCCATCGAAGCCAGGATGCCACATAGCAGAGGGGATTGGATTATTTCATGTTGCTGAGACCTGGCACACAGTAGAAGTTTAATAAAAGTTTATTGACTGACTGACCTTCATAAGGCCGTTATTGCTATTTGTCTTGTGTTTCTTTGTGTCAGCTGCTAATTCATGCCAGCGGTGGGCTGGATACCAATGTTGATGCTTCATTATGAGCCAGAGATTATTTCTGAATTATAGCAGATTATGACTGAATATTGGGAAAATATTCTAGTAAATGTCTAGAGAGGCAGCTATTGTGTAGTGGAAAGAGTATGGGACTAGGAGTCAGGAACTCTCATTCTAATCATTGATGTGACTATGTGACTATGGCCATTTCACTTAACCTTTCTTCAGCCTCAGTTTTCTTATGTGTAAAATGGGGACCATCGTCATAGGATCATAGAATCAGATTTTGGAGTTACTTTGGAGATTGTCTACTCCAATTCTCTAATTTATCCTGGTTCTTTATCCTTTCTTATGTTATTTCTTGCTCAGGTTGGGCCCTGTCTTTAAGCATTCTATAGACTGGGAATTCTGATACTTAACCTATTTTGATTGATAGCTACATTAATTTTAAAGGACTCCTAAATTTCTCACCAATATGCAGTTCTAGAAAATCTGGATATTTTCCTGGGGCTGAAGGAATGGTATTAGATTAAGCTGGTATTCTGAAGGCCAAGTGGCAGAGTTTTGAAAGACTCTCTGAAGAATGGCTTTGGCTGTGGCTGTGAGGAAAAAAGCCACTCTTTTAATTGGAATAACTTAACAGCATGACCAGCTTTAGCAACACTTGCTGTTTTGATCTCAAAGTGAGACATGACTTTCTAGTCAAAGCCAATCAGTGAAGGGTAGCCAAGTGAATAAAACTGAAATGAAAAACCAGAGGTTGTTTAATGTTTCCTGTTTCTTGCTGGTCACTGATTAACAGTCTTGTATTTTGCAATACCAAAGGACAAATGCGTTTGCACGGATGCACACTTTATGGCTCAGCATGTTTGTGAAACATAGAGCTAACAATTTTTTTTATCAGATTGTGATTTCATTAGTGTAAGGAGCGGCCACCAAAGTGCTTGCTCCCTTTATCAATCATGCCATCACCTGCTCTATTTAGTCTTAGAGAATTGGAGTGGGCACTGGGGTGGGGGTGGGGTAGCAGTAGTACATTGACAGGTTGTATTTAGAAAAGAACTTGAACCCAGGTCTTTTTTACTTGGAAGTAAGCTGTCTATCTATTGTCTTACCACACTGCCTTTCTGTCCTAATAATAACCTATATTTATATAACACTTTTTTTGTATCAAAAGATTTCATAGGGGTAATTTTATTTGAGCCTCTCAGTAATGCAGTTTTGTTGGGAGGGCAAGTATGACTATACCAGTTTTGTCAATAGAGAAGGCTGAGGGTTCAGGGCAGTAGGAAGGAAAGCTGAGATTAGAATGAAGTTAAAACCACATTCCATCCCCACATGCAGGTCAACTAGGTGATATGATTTAAGGGGCATCAAAAAATCCGCCTTTCAGAATCTACCCCTCCCAACCTTGTTGCCCTGTTATTTGTGGTATCTATGGGAGCTCATGAACAAGATACTTGGAATGAAAAGGTGGGGACAAAAATCACAAAAGGATCCATCATCATCATCATCACTTTACTATATGCCAGGCACTGTGCTAAGCACTTGATGATTAGTATCTCATTTGATTATCACAGCAACCCTGGGAGATAAGTATTATTATTATCCCCATTTTACAGATAAGAAAACTGAGGCAAACAGGTTAAGTGCCTTGCCCAGGGTCACACAGCTAGTAAGTATCTGAAGCTAGATTTGAACTCATGTCTTTCTGATTCTAGGACCAGCACTCTATCCACTGTGCCACCTAAATGCCTCCAAATATGTACAGAGCCAAAACTATTAGTATAGTTTTAATTGACTAAAACTTAAACCTGCACTAAGACTTTTGGGACATCCTATAGATCTCTTACTGACCTTTATAATTTGCAATATTCCTTTTTTTTTGCTACATCTTTGTGAGGTAGGCAAGTTTTATAGATGAGAAAATCAGTTAATAATAGATAGCATTTAGATCAGGTTTGCCAAGCACATTACATATGTTATCTTATTTCGTGTTCATAATAACAGCTCTATGATGTTGATGCTTTTAGTAACTTTGTTTTACAGATGAGAAAACTAAGGCTGATAAGTTGAGTGACTTTTCAAGGATCACACAGTTATTGTTATTGTTTGCTTTTTTCTCAAAGAGGACTAATGACATCATGAGGGTGATGTCAGGATTTGGATTTATTTGAGAAAGAATTGTGCAAAGTTGTCAGCTTTTCTCTCTCTTTCACACAGTGTCTGAAACCAATCTGAATTCGCTCCTTCCTGACTCTATTCATTACACCACTGAGCTGCCAAATGGAAATTCAGAGATGTTATATGATTTATGGTTTAGTAAGTATTAGAGGCAGGTCTTGAAGCCAGGGTCTTTTGATTCCAAACTGAGTGTTCTTTCCAGGAAAGCATACTACCTCTATAAAAAGATAAAGATATGGATTATCTCAAAGCTCTTGTCACATGAGGTATATAATTATAAAACAATAATTGCTTTCCATATGCCTCATATGAAAATAAACCTTATTAATTTATGTTAACCTAAGATATGGGGAAATGGTGCTAGATTTGGAATCAGAGTACCTGGGTTGGAAGCCTGGTTCCACTTAAAATGTGTGTGAGAATGGGGAAACCATTTAAAATCCCTTGGTCTCAGTTTCCTCATCTGTAAAATTAGAAGATTGGACTAAATGGTCCAGTCCCAAATTCTAAATTCAGCAGCACTTAATTCAGCCAAAATTTATTAAGTCCTTTTTGTGTGCAAGGATACAAAAGGATACAAAAGCAAAAATGAAATAGCCCTTTCCCTCAAAGGGTTTACATTCTGCTGGGGGAAACTACATGCACACTTACAGATGTAAGTAAATACAAAGTAATTTAAAATGAGCGGAAAAAACATTTAGATCTTGGGGATGGGGAGGAAGTATCGGGAAAAGCTTTATGTATGAGCTATGAAGAGGGGCATTCTATAAGGCAAAGTTGAGGAGGAAGTGCATTCCAGACCACCTGGGCAAAGGCACATGGGCAAAGACATTATTAGAGAGCAGAACCTTTAAGAAATGTAACATTAAGCACATAGTTTCAGATGTGGAGGACCCTTGAAAGAGGGGATAAAGAGAGAAGACTTGGGTAGGACACTAAAGTGGGGGTCCTCAGGAAGGGAAAAAGACATATGAAAATATAGACTGCTTGAGCTGGTAAGAGGGCCCTGAAGGCTGACCCTCAAATACATTCTTAGTGAGCAGTTAGGTGGCACAGTAGATAGAGTGCCAGGCATAGAGTCAGGAAGAACTGAGTCCACTTACTACCTGTATGCCTCTGGGCATGATGATCTCTATCTGCCTCAACTTCCTTATTTCTGAAATGGGAATAATAACACCGATTTCCTAGGGTTTTGTGAGAATAAAATAATATTAATAAGGACATTTGTGAACTTTAAGTTGCTATATAAAGGCTAACTATTATTATTCACAATTTTATTGGATCTGACCCTTAGTTATATAGACAATTTAAATTTCTAATCATTGCATTTGCCGGGGTGGGGGGGATTGAATTATATTTTATTTTCAGGTCCTCATTCTTTCCCTCCTATGTTCTCTCCACTTCCCATTCTTTACTAGGGGTATCCCCCAAGGGATTGGGAAGCAATGATCACTAAAATCCAAGATAGCTTCAGTAAGAACAGGTCATGCCTGACTAACTTCATTTCATTTTTAGGGTAACTAAACTGGGAGACCAAAAGAAAATTATAATGTTGTAAGGACCTTTCCTTTAATTCTGTCTGGTTTGATAAGGTTTATTTGGGGGGTTGGGGAACTAGGTCTCCTGTCATCTCTCCATCTCACAGAGTCTTGAAGTTCAATAGCTCTAGACCTCAGTACTGATAAGGACAGGAGCTTTGACATCTTTCACTGCCTTGGGCAGCCTGGTGCCCCTCCTCTTCCCCACCCCAACCCATATCTTTACTGATAGAGACTAACCACTTTGGTGCTGGACTTATATTGACACCTAATCAGCTTTTGCCTAATGCAGGTCAAAACTGCTGAGCTCCAGCGATACACCATCCTCATCCTCCCCAGTAGCAGGAATTACAGGTGACCCTCCATCTCACTCACCATTGGTTGGTAAGACTTACCAGAGATTCTACTCTGTTAGCATAGCCTTTGAAAAGTCATGGTCTTCTTCTTACTATGGGGATATGTCAGGATAAAACTTCTGTGAAGTGTCAGCTTTCATATTATAACAGAAATGTAGAACTGGAAAGGACCTAATGGGCCATCTAATTCAGTCTATCCAAAATAGGAGTCCCTTCTATGGCTCTCCTGGAAGATAAAGAATTTGGAAGTGTAAGGATCAGATCTTCCAGTAATATCAGGCTACTTCCTCTGTGTGTGTGTGTGTATGTCTTTTGAAGGTGCCAATATTTGGATGCCAATTAGGAAATAGTTATCCCTTCCACAGCTCGACTTTCCCCATTGTGTTTTCGATATATGTCGAGTCACCTTGAGAAATTAAATGGGAATGTTTTAAGAGTTTTGTGGAAGCTAGAAATGACACTAGAAGGCCAGTAGATGACACAGAAAAAGTTTAGATACTCAGAAATGCATAAAATATATGTATAGCATTGTATAATACCAACTCAAATTTTATAGTAAGGTACCACAAATACTCCAAAAAAGAAAAAGAACAAATTTAGACTTTTTCTCTGGTACGAAGGGAGGGGTAAAAAAATTTACATGAATTTTCCAGAATGTGGGGGGTGCTTCCCCACTAAAATACTGTAGTTTCTTCTCAACACCCCTGCCCCAAGAGACTAGTTCCTTGGGGGGATTTAACCACAAGGGGGTGCTACTGGTTAAGTGCTAGCATTTCTATGCTCACCCTGGTGATTTTGCACTCTACCCAACACTGGAGTATGCTGGGGGAAGTATCAAATTCTTCAAGGCTCTCAGAGAGCTGGCTACCACTACCCTTTGTCTTTATCTCTGGTGTAGGTAGCATTGCTCCTCATTTGTCTAAGGGTGGGATGTTTGTAGATTTATCCAAATAGATAAATAGTACCCCACTTTGAGAAAGTATACCCTCTTCTTTTAGGATAACTTGTAGAATTCAGGCATACAAATGGCATAATAAGAGTCAATCACAAATAAGTGAAATAAGTGCGTGGTTCTATACTCATAGCCATAGTTGGAAAAGGAGAAAATTATATTAAAAACTACTATAGCATTTTTTGAGTATCCCTGGCTCTTTCCAGACCTAAATAGCCTTAAACCAGTCTATGGACCCCAAACCAAGAATTTGAAAAACCCAATTTGGGTGCAAAGATTCTTGATTTCTCTTCAACCACTATCAAGAGAGGTAGCAAATGTTTCTCAGGGTTCTTCTACTCTTGGCTAAAACTCACAGAAAGTCAATGTCTAGTCAATTGGGGGATACTCAGGTCTTCTGACCTTTTTTCTTCTTTCTATCTATTATAACATTGTTACTAATGATTCTATCTTCAGACTGCTTTTCTGAGTGCCTTGTTTGGTCAGTCCTTTAGTCCTTACTTGGAGGAGTTCAGCCTCAATGGAATATCAGAGCTGGGCTTAAGAGCAGGCCTAGACATAGTGAATATCCTCAAGCCTGCCATACCTCTATCTTCCCTTTGAACAGTTGTTCTCACTGACTTGATCACTTCTCATCATCTCCCCAATTCCCCATACTTTGTAGTTTTCCATATCCTTTCTTGGTGGGCACACCTACCTTCCACTTTTTCTTAAACTTTATGGGTAGGGATAATGGGAGAGAGACGTCCACAGCATGTGAAAGCATAACTATACTTCTATTACAGAAAAAATTACATCTTTATACTTAACAAATGGGAAAACCTATTTTAAAACACTAAATGAAATAAAATTCAACTTTATCAATGAGAAAATTTTATTTCCCAAAAGAAAGTAGAAAAAAAATAACTACTTTCTTATCTTCTGTTTTTTAAACATTCATTTATTGCTTTAGGGATTCATTTTAGGAGATGGGACTTAAATACTTCATAATGCAATAAATAAGGGATGATATGTTTGTAAGATTAGAAATTAAATATTAATGGAAATGTTATCCATATTCTGACATTTTAAACTATAATTTAAAAGTCAATTAAATCCAGTTGACTATAATAATGTCCCAGATCCATGAATAAATTATATCAGTACATTTAGGCATTGATATGTATATCAAAGAGATATATTTGATGGGGATGAGAGATAATTGGAAAAAGTTTTAAAACAGTCATAACAATTGCTCAGATATCATTAACTGAATTCTACCAGTTGCTTTTTGAAAGTAATAGTTATCCAGAGTCCTATAAATTATCTAATTTGTAATTGGTCCATTTGTAGATAGTAAGATTTTTCAGTAAATGATCATATTGGTGAATAATTTGTATATTGTTGGGTATCAATTGCTCTTTAAATTTTTTTATAGAATTCAACTGTAAATGTCTGGACCAGTGATTTCCACTCCTCATCCTGCCCCCCCCCCCCATCTTGATCCCTCTGCCTTTTCTAGTTCTTTAGGAGCTTTATAAATTTTATTTCCTGAGCTTGTGTTGCTTTAGATCTCTCTTTCATGTTATTCATTTGAATATTTTATATTTTGGTAGTAATTATCTATTTCCTTTAAATTCTCAGTTTTGCTGCTACATAACATTGTGGATAGAGTGCTGCACTCAGAGTCAGAAAAACCTGAGTTTTGAATCTGAATTCAGACACTTTCTAGCTATCTGCCCTCAATAAGGCACTTGACTTCTCTGACTCAGTTTCCTCATCTTTAAAAGGGATATAATAACATCTGCCTCTCAGGACTATTGGGCGAACAAATAAGATCATATATGGAAAGTACTTTAAGTACCTTAAATACTATATAATTATTATTAGATAATTTTATTTAGTAGATTCTGTTGTTTTATTTCTCCACCATAAGTTCTTTTTAATTCCAGTAATTTGACATTCTCTTTGTAAATCAGCTTAGCTAAAGGTTTATCAATTTTGCTAATTTTTTCAGAGAACTGGTTTAAAATTTTTATGAATCCTAGAATTTTTCCATTTTATATATTTCTCCTTTAATATGTAGGATTTCCTCTTGTATGTTTCTATATTGTCTAATTTTTTTAATTGCATGGTTGACATCTTTTTTATTTTAATTTATATTTCCTGAAAAGTTTTTTCTCTGAGGAATTTTCTTATCATTACCATCACTTTTAATATAATTATTGCTCTGTTATTTGTTCTTTGACCAACTTGCTATTTAGGGATATTATTAAATTCAAATCTCTATGTTTTGCTTTGTTCCCTTTATTAATTACTATTTTATTGTATTCTAATCCATAAATGGCTGTTTATCATTTCTAATTTTATATTTACTTACAGTTTTTCTGTATCCTAAAACTATGGTTTCCAAACTCCTGTGATTGCATACCTCTAATAATCAAACATTTTTTAATATACTCCAGTATATAGCTTTAGTTATTTGTAAATTATATGCATGTACTACTATGCTAGCTATTATATAGACTTAAAATTTACACAAAAAATTAAAAAGATAAAATAATAATGAAATACAATTAAAACAATAAAATATACAAAATTTTAAAAAATTAAAATAAAAATAAAAAATGAAAAAGATAAAATAATAATGAAATAGAGTCTATTGAGAACTACTGGAGTTTATTGAGTAGGGGAGTAACATGGTCATGTTTCCACTTCAGGAAAATAATTTTGTCAGCTCTTGAGGTATGGATTGGATAGTGGAGAGAATCAGAGCAGTGAGGAGATAATTGCAATAGCTCAGGCAAGAGGTAGTGAGAGTCTGAACTAGGGTGGTGGCTGTGTAGGTAGAATGAAGGGAACAGATGAGATGTGGAAGAAGAAAGATTTGGCAATGGCTATTTTGGGTGAGGGAGAGTAAATAGTTGAAGATGACATGAAGCTTGTGAGCCTGGGTGACTAGGATGGTGGTACCCTTGTAGAAATTTTTGGAAGATGGGAAATTTGGAAAGAATGATAATATAATGATATCTGTGAAGTGTCAGAACCCATCCTGCCTGATCATTCTTACTCTGTCCCACCAAAAAATGAAAAGAAAGAAGGTAGGACTTTTACTCACTGATTGCTTTGGAGTGCAGAATTCACCCTCTGAGGGGCACTTGGGGTAGCCAGAAATTTATCTGTGGGCAGGGTTGGATATGCAGCTTCTGCCTTGGGCTCTGGGTCAGGATTAGATTATGAATTCCCTGAGACTTCTGATTGTAAGTTTGAATAGAGGAGATATAGAATGGAGTGAAGGAGTTTTGGTAGTTATCTCTCTATGTGTGGTGGGGGTTGGGGGAAAGAGAAATAGTAGTAGATGTGATGGTGTTGGAGACAAGCTCCATAATTGGCTGTTGTGGAGAATATGCAAACCATTTTCCAACCTTCCGAATAAATAGAACATGCATCCCTTGGTGTCAGGTGATAGAAACCTTGAAGTAGGGTTTTGGCCTTATATTTTTGTAAAGGTAACATAAAATGTTGAAAAATATACATAATCTTTAATGTTACTACTCATAATATGCCATTGGTCTTTCAGATCTAATTTCTCCAACAGATAAACACATCCACCCACACACCTATCATTTTTATACATACAGACACACACACACACACACACACACATATATATACATATGTATGTATATATATACACATATGTTCTTATCTCTTAGATTTATCCAGCTCTGAGTTCTTCTAAAATTATATCACTATACTTGTATTTTTTCCAGTTTAGTTATTTTTTTTTTTTAAGTTTAGATGCTAATCTGTTTGGTGTATGTATGTTTAGTATTTATCTTTTTTCCCCACTGGTGCCTTTGACCATAATGTAAGTTCTCTATCTTTACCAATGTAAAGAAGGTTTATTTTTAATGAATATAATTCTTGCTTTTTTAGTGGGATGGGCATGTGATTATCAGATACATAGCAATTTTTAATCTATCATCTAAATTTCATTCAATATGTCTTTATTTGTTATGTGTCTTTCTCATATACATCATAATGGTTAGTTTTCTTTTCTTATTTATTATGCCACTATTTTTTTTAAATTAGATTTTTAAATCCATTAACATTTAAGATTATGTTTTAAGGATTGTTTTTCACCACATTACTTTTACATTGATTTTTGCTCTTAAGTAAATATTGCTGTGATGTTAGTCCATTCTAATAGGCTCTTCCCCACACCTATTTGCCTGCTCTATCCAAAATCTTTAAAGTTTCTTACTATTAATTTTTTCTTTCTCTTTTCTTGTTTGTTCATTTGATCATTTTCTTGATTATTTGTTTAATTAATTAATTATGTGTTTCTGCCACTCTCTTGACCTTTTCTTTTCTCACATAGGTACGGTTCCTCCCTGTAAGCCAGTTTTAAATAACTTTCTTTCATCCTTTTCCAAGGTGTTTTCCTTTACTTTGATTCACCTTCTTTCCTTTTTCCTTCAAGTCTATTCTAAACTCTCTGGCCTATACCCTTCCTTCTTTGTTTTCTCAGTATCCCTTGTCAGCATTAGAAGTTTGATGTAATAAATTTGAACTCTCTTTTCTATACCATTTCTATGTTACTGAATTTATAGCTTTTTATTTCATCTTCTCTATTTTTATCTGTTCCTCACTTATTGAAATGTCCATTCATAAAGGAAGTAATGTTGAATGGGAACAGTGAAGCGTGGTAGGTTGATAGGAGCTAATCTGTGGTGCAAGTTATGAGGTGCAGCTCTACTCCCTGCCCTTAGTAGGATCACTTACAACTCCTAATGGGTTATTTGATCTCTAGTTCTATGTCCTACCATCCTGGCATTGGCTGTACTTGCAGATTCATACATTCTCTTGGGGTGGGTGGAATGCAGTCTTGGAAGGTACAAATTGGTGATTGGCAAGGTTAGTTCACAAAAAACATATTTGGATTTTTCCTGAGACAATGCCCGTAGCCTTATGGCATTGCAGAACCTCTTAGGGCTTATATTCTGTAAGAATTTAGAATCTAGGGCCAACTGCCAGAAGCATTGAGGAGGGCATCAGGTGAGACATAAAGCAGGGATATACAGCTATGCTTGCAAAAA
Source organism: Gymnobelideus leadbeateri (assembly GCA_011680675.1). Taxonomy (NCBI): domain Eukaryota; kingdom Metazoa; phylum Chordata; class Mammalia; order Diprotodontia; family Petauridae; genus Gymnobelideus; species Gymnobelideus leadbeateri. The sequence continues at coordinate 23,526 of WOXC01005074.1, forward strand.
GTATTCATCACTATGATAAAGCAGATTCTGCATAGAGTCTGTAGAGTCTAACCGAGGGATACCCTATGGATAGTTAGGGTTAGGTCCTGTGGCTGCTCCTGTTCACAGAATATATTAATTGCTTCAGTCCTCAGGATATTATAGATCATCCAGAAAGAGGAGTTTTGCCTGTCCATTCACATGGGAAAGATAAAATGGATGAAGAATACCAATTGTTCAGATATCAGTATGTATCTGAAAGGACCCCCTTTAGAGTCTGTCCAACTGTATGTTTATCTGGGACCAACAATACAGATAGACAGTGAAATGAACCCAAAGTTGCAAAGGAGGAGAAGATCAGGCTAGATTATTTTCAGGTAAAGGGAGTTATACCTACAGTACCCATGTTATAGAATTGTTGTGGGGATCAAATGCATGTAAAATCTATGTAAAATGCTTTCAACTATTGGATATTATTTTTAGCTCTGGTTTCTTTTAAAAACTGTAAATGTTAGGATGATTTTTGAATTGGGCCTTTGTAGGATAATTGGATTTTTATCTCTCATCTTCTTTGTATATAAATTACATATGAATATCTATATATCTACAATTCTATTATTTAAAAAGAAATAATTTAATTAGTCACTTGATAGTGTTATAAAGTGGGTATGATGGGATGGTCTCTTCTGAAAATAGAGTTAAGAGAGTTACATAAATTCATCTCTATTTTATTTTATTTAAATTTTCTGTAATGTGTACTTGGTAAAAAAATCTTGAACAAAAAAGGATAAAATGCAATTATTTCTTTTCGTTTTGACATCCATTGCCATGATCCCAACTTTTTAATATTAATCATAATATTAAACAGTCTAGACTCTGCACAATATCCTCAGATAACTATCCAGCCTGCCAAATACCAGCTGCTGTTGTGTGGTCCTAAATGCTAATCCTCTGGGAGACATTCTGTTTTATCCATTTGTCTCCCAGTATATGGCTCTTCTAATCTATTTTGTGTTATCTGCAAGGATGGATATGAGCTATAGGGCTTCATCCTCTGAGTAATTAAGATATTCCAGTCACCCAGATGCAGCTTCTTTACAAAGAAGCCAGACTGTATTTTCTTATTGCTTTTGAGATTCTAAGAGTCAACAAGACACATAATAAAATATGACAAATTTCACAAAAATGAAAGAATTTACTCTGATGTTGATGCTGGAGAAGCTCTTTAATAGTGGCTCCTGAAATCCTGAAGAAAAATCAATTTTTATTTTCCTTGGTACAGTATTTTCCTGTTGGAGTTTTACAAGTTGCTGATTAGGAGCTCTACTATCTATGTTTGGCCATCTCTGAAATAATGCTGAGCAGATCATAGTTGACAACTATTCTCAAAATCTCAGAGCTAGAAGGGACTTTTAACCCCTCAATCAATCAATCAACATCAACCAATAAATATTTGTTAGGTATCAACTATGTACCAGGCACTGTGCTAAGGGTTGGGGATACAAAAAGAGGCCTTTATAAATGAGCATTCTGAAGACCTAAGAAATGAAGCAAGTTACCCCAAGGTCACTGTAAGTTAGTGGCAGAGCTGGGACCTGATCCCAATTTTCCTGGTCCCTGCTTCTTCCTGGTTCTTTCAGATGCAGAAATATAGGAAAGAATCTATTATAGACAACTCTCAGTCATCAGTGTGTGGAGGCTCTGTCCATGGTTTTAAATCACATATAGGCTCCCTCCTATCTTCCAGCATACTTCTGGGCCCCATCTCTGGAGTCAGATGATACATGTACAGACTAATTTTAATACCAGCCTAAGCAAAAAAGTAAATATGTTGGAGGGGAGAGGGAGAGAGAATGGGGAAACTGTGGGTGGGTGGGAAATCCACATATGCTGAGTTGAAATATACAAGAATTTTAGATGATGTGTTCTTCATTTTTTTCCAGGGAATTGCATCCCTTCTTTCCTAGGTTGGTGGGTAATGAAGAGAGAAACTTATCCCAAATTCTTCTTCAAGTAAAGATTGAAGCTGCTTACATTAGGGCAAAACATATATGAATAGATATATTTATGTTAGAATTATGTTAGAATAGAAGTTCCTTTAGGGCAGGAACTGTCTTTTTTTGCTTGTATTTGTACAAGTATTTGTACTCAAAATTACTTTGCTCAAGATTTCATAATAAATGCTTAATTGGTTGATATTGTTTCTGTCCTTTGTACCTAAGTAGTAATCATAGTAGTGAAAAGAGTTAGGGGTCATAATCAGAGTTAGTTAACTGAATTGAGAGTTAGGATAAATCTATTCTAATAGTGACTTAGGCAGAATAGACAGTAACTTAGTGTGCAATGTGTGAAGGATTGAGAGTGTATAATAGGGGAGACTATTAAAGATTATTTTGATAGCTTTGTTGTGGAGAAGAGGCTTTGCAAATGTCAAAATGCTGTGCAAATGTGAGTTACTATTATTATGCATTTTGTTTTCTATGCTACCAGGGAGTCACCAAGCCTTAGCAAAGAAGACTAATCTATAGGGAGTGTCATATTCACATTTTGGCTATGCTGAGTGAATGCCTTCATATAGAGCTACCAACTTCTGTCATTAATTTGATGTGTGTGACCTTAGGCAAGTCCCTGAACTTCTCTGGGCCTCAGGTATCTCATTTGTGAATGAAAAGGCTCAACTTCTCAAACTCTGAGTTCATGTTGCTAAAGCACTGAGAATCATTGCTGTGAGGGTATTCTTTTTCTTTGTTTTCAATTTAGTAGGAAGGTAGGAGGGAGGGAAGGGGCTAGTAATAGGGATCCCCCTCTCCCTAAAGAAAAAGAAAAGAAGGGGCAGCTAGGTGATGCAGTGAGTGAATAGAACACCAGCCCTGGAATCAGGAGGATCTGGGTTCAGATCCGACCTCAGACATTTAACACACACACAGAAAAAAAAAAAAACCTAGCCATGTGACCTTGGGCAAGTCACTTAACCCCAATTGCCTTACAAAAAAAAAAAAAAGAAAAAGCATCATTAAAATATTTCTTTAATGCACCAAAGAGAACAGAAGGAAGGCTAAACAGAAACGCATATAAGTAGGACAAATTTGAAAGTTATATGTTGAATTTATATTAAGTATATTTACTTAAAAGGAAAAAACAATCTGTGTATAATAGAGATTCACATTTTAATGTGCCATGTTCTTTTCCTGTTCTACTTTGTATATAAAAGTGCTGTTTTTTTATGTTTGTTAAATTAAAAAAAATCTTTTTTAAGGGATAATCACATTCATTGAGGATCTGATAATGCTTGTTAACAGCAATCTTTCCTGGCAGTCTGTGTGTTTAAAGTATATTCTTTGATTTGGGTATTCATTAATATGACACTATCTTAGAATCATAGTTGGCTTGACTCATAAAGAGGTTCAGGGTGAGAGAGGAGCCTAGGTGAAAAAAGAGGATGAGACTAGCAACAGAAGGGGAAAGGGAGAGTGACAGAGTCCTGTATGCATAAGCCATTTATATTTTTGCTTTGTCCTGGCTTCTGCTGCCCTATTCAAGAGAGATGATTAAGGAGAACATGACAGATGGATCATACCTTTTATGTCCTAATTTATATTGCCTCTAGCTCATCAGATTATTAAAGGCAGCAGTCTTTCAAGCTTCAAAGCCTCTCCCAGTTCTGAGGTACACATAACAAAGACAAGAACAATGATAGTAATCCACATATTTTGGTTTTGTCACAACAAATACAAGTATCATTTCCCCTGTTTTACAATTTAGGATACTAAGCCTAAGAGTGGTTAAATGGCTTGCTGGAGGTCATCTAGCTAGTGGTGGTAAAGAGTGACAAAAATTCAAGTTTCCTGACTCCGAGTTCAGAAAGGGCAAGTGCTATAGGCTTCACTGAAAATATTAGGTTTTATTTATATCCCAGTGGTAAATAATAACCTTAATATGATACTTAAATTTCTTTGTTGATCACTGTTACATTAATTTTTTTAAATATGAAAATCCATAAACAAAGTTATGAACATTAGATGTGGTCTTATTGGAAGTTCTTAACCATGTAATAGTCTTTCCTCAAGTCAAATTTTAAAATGAATTGTTTCCCATTTAGTACAAGTCACTGAATTTCTATAGCAAAGTAATGAAAGGCACAGTAAGTACAAACCAACAAACTCATTCAACTCTTGGACTGAGAAAATACTTGGATTAATGAAGTGTCATCTTTTAAAGTTGTATTTGTCCTTTTTGTCCCTTGGCTAATGTTTCTTTCCTTGACTTGGAAGGATGCTGTTTAGAATCAAGAGAGAAAATAATGCCTACAAAACAAGAACAAAAATAAAAACCCTCAGCATTGAGAAGAGGAGGGTGGCCTGAAGTTCAGGGGTTCAAAAGAGTTAAAAATGACTCAACACACACAGTTGGGAGTCATACTGAATATGAATAGCATAAACACTGTATAATTGCCTTCAATCAGTTGCCAAATTTCATCGGTCCTACTTCCTCAATATCTCTACTTATACCACAGTCATTCTAATTCAGGCCCACATTCTCTTTCACTTTGGCTATTGATGCAAAGACTTCTTGACTCCCTGCCTCTATTATGCTGTTCCAATCCATTCTCCCTGCCGTTGCTCAATTAATCTTCCTAAAACACAGGTCTAACCATATCATTCCTATGCTCAAAAAGCTTCAGACAATGAAATACAGTAGAAGGAGTGTCAGACCTGTATTCAAGTTCTGCCTCTGACACTTACTAGTTGTGTGATCTTAGGCAAGTCAATTTTCCCCTCTTTCATTTCCTCATTGGTAAAAGGAAAGGATAGAAGTAGATGGCCTCTAAGATATTTTCCAATTTTAAAGCTGTGATCTTATGTTTTTAGACTAAAACAAACAAACAAAAAAATCCTGTTTAATTTTCAGCAAGTCAGCCTATTAGTATTATATTTATTCTGTGAACATCCACCTAGTAAATGAAGTTGAGGGCAGATTATTTTTGTCTTTGTATCTCATGAGCCTAGCACATAGCAGGGATATTATAAATTCTTGTTGACTGAATGGTTGAGTCTGTCTTACTGGGAATACCAGAGCTTACCTTCTGTTGGCATAGCCTTCAATAATTCAGGGTCGTCTCCTTTCTACGATGAAATTAAGTTAAGGGAATTTGGAACTTGTCGAAGGCTGGACCCAAAGATTACATTAATGCATTAATATAATTAATACATTAATAATTTCATGTCAAAGTAGAAAGTTTCTAATGGAGTGCTTCAGGATCTATGTTTAGCTTTGTGTAGGTCAACATTTTTATCAATGATTTGGAAGAAGGCATAGATAGCCTTTCAGCTATCTATGGAATTTAATGAAATTTGTTTATATAATTTGCTAATGAAACAAAGTTGGAAGGGATAACTAATAAATCAGATGACATTAAAGATCCAAAAAGCATCCCAACAGGCTAGAGTCTTGGCCCAAATCTAATAAGATAGAATTTTTTAATGCAGTTTTATATTTAGGGTGAAAACATTAACTTTATAAGTAAAAGACTTGACAGAATTTTTTTCAACTGTAGTGCTATAATTTAGGAAGGATATCGATAAATTATAGGATATCTAGAGGGTGACAACCTGGATGGAGAAGGACCTTGAGATCCTGCCTTGTGAGGACAAGCTGAAGGAACTGGGAATATTTAATTTAGGAAAGAAAAGACTAAGGGGAGCATAATAGCTGTTTTTATGTATGTGAAGGTATATGATATAGGCAAAGGATTAGACTTTACCCGCCTAACTCCAGAGAATAGAACTAGAAAAAAATTAGATGAAAGTCCCAGAGATAGTTAGGCAGCTTGGTGGCACAATGGGCAGAGCACAGGGCCTGGAGTCAGAAAGACGCCTTTTCCTGAGTTCAAATCTGGCCTTGGATACTTACTAGCTGTGTAACCCTAGGCAAGTCACTTAACTCTGTTGGCTTCCGTTTTGTATCTGTAAAATGAGCTAGAGAAGGAAATGGAAAACCATTCTAGTATCTTTGCCAAGAAAACCTCCAATGGAATCTAGTAAAGAGTCAGACATAACTGAGAACAACTTAATAGTATCAAAACAACAACAGAGACAATTAGAACTCTCCTGATGGTTTGCTCAGGAGGTAGAAGGTTCTCCTTTTTGGAGGTTTTCAAGTAATGGCTGTATGACCACTTGGCAGATAAGTGTAAAATGAATTCTTGTTGAGGACTGGATGGCCTAGATGGCCTATAAAGGTCCTTCCAACTCTGAAATTCTGCATTATGAATTCCATGGTTTATGTTCCTCATTCTTTCTTCCCAGGCAAGGTTTAATTTAATCAAGCATTCATTCTACACTGTATTGCTACACACACACACACACACACACACACACACACACACACACACACACACACACACATATTTAAAGATATATATGTGTCTGTATGTCTATCTACATAAATATACATACAGGCACATATATATCTTTAAAAATCAGTATAATTGTCTTTAGACAGTTTTATATGATGTTAGAGATTACCCATATTCCTGATGATTTTCTTTGGAGACTATTTAAGCTCTTTAATTCTAGTTCTAAATCCTTAAAAGTCTGGCATTGTGAGACTTTTCCCAACTACCCCAGAGCTCAGTTATCCTGTCTTTCTCTGATAATAACTTATTTGTAGCACTCACTCAGCCCTTAGTTCATGCTACTTTGAATTGCTATTCATATTTTGGGATGTATGTCCTGTCTGTACAACTAAATTAATTAACTCCTTCAAAGCAGATACTGTATCCTGTTCTTTGCATCCTTCCATTTCCAATACCTAACAGGGAGCTTTGCAGAAAGTAGGCAATCAATTTATATCTGTTATTGATAATGGTAGGATGGATTGAGTGAAAGTTATAAATATTTAAGTATTGCCAGTGTTTAAAAGTGTTCTTTCTTCCTATAATTTATGAAAAAATGTATCTTAAAAGTTAAGATATTTTTTCACTCTGATAACCACCAGGGACTCTCTGTTAATTTTTGGATATAAGAGATTAGTTTAATACATACCCAGGTACCTGGATAATTGTTGATCTCCTTCATCCTATAATCTGGACCTCAGGGTAGCATTAGGAAATCAAATAACTTGGGGTAGTTGAAGGGTCCCATTGCTATAAGTAGCAAGCCTCGTTATCTAGTCTTAGGGGATATGCCAACTTGGAATCCTTCCTGCAGTTTTGACTAGTCTCACTGGCCTTACTTGACGGTACCTTGGGTCTTTGGGCTGGTTAGCAAGGTCCACGATAAGCTTCCTTCTAAGCCTTTGGCTCTGAGTTGTTTTGTACCAATCTAAGACAGCTACCTGGAACCCTGTGGACTTCCACCATCACCACTTCTCTAAATCATCTTAGATTCCTTATTATTTTGGCAATTACATAGCTGCAGACAATAAGTACAGATGGGTAGTAGTGGTGGTAATGATGGTGGTACTGATGGTGGTAGAAGGGTTAGCACCTACCCATGCTAATAGCCAACAGAACATAGGGCACCATACACTGAAGTCCTACTGACCTCCTCTCTGGGTGCTTCTCTCATAGCTTTCTTTGTTCATGACTTACCACTTTGATCCATTATCCTGGTGATGTTTCCTACATCCCTCTTATTAAAAAATCTGTACCTGCTTTCCCTATCATCTGGAAAGATTTATCCAAAATGATTAGACTTTTCTGTCAGACTCTACCTCACTGTTTATTGTATAAATGGAGCGAGATTCCCTCTAGTGATAAAGAGAATCACTGACAAGCCACAAATGACTGCCTCAAGAACACCTGTGGGATTGAAGGACACAAAGCTTCTTTACTCTCTATTCTTCCTGTATTCTCTTATAACTTCCTAATAGTTGAAAGAGGCAACATAATAATAATGTATTAGTTCTCAAGCTGCAAATTCTCTTGAAACTTAATCCTACTCCTCCACACAATTCTACTCATTTTTATTTAAAAATTAAAAAAAAATCTTTCTGGAGGCTATAAATGTCATAGACCCAATCAACTTCAGTTTCTGGAAGAAGGAGGAGTCAGAAACCTTGGAATTCTTGGAGTGTCTTGGATCCTGGAGTGTAGTCTAAGAGCTTCCAGATTCAGAGTTTTTAATCTGAGATAGAGAAGGAAATACTGAGTCTCTTTATCCCTAATAATGTTTTTCCTTAATCAATATAACTACAAAATTAACAGTGGGGGACCATACTTTCTGTGACTGCTGTTTTTTTAATGCAATCCCCAAATTTAGTTCAAGATAAAACTTATTTTTGGAAAATGTATATAGACTTTGTTTTTTGACAGAAGTGTTATTTTCAATGAGAAGACTTCTCTATGAGTTTATTATATATGATTTCTTATAACTTAGTTATCTTTAGTTATAATGCTGTCACCTTATATTTGTACAGCATTTCTCACTCCTCAAAGTATTTTTCACAAATAATATCTCATCTAGAGTTGTTAAATTTTCATTCAAATTCCTGTAGAAAAAAATTAGATAAGGTGCTAGATAAAGAATAACATCATTTATCAGTTCAAAGTATAATAGAAAGTCAGACTTTTACTAACTTTTAGTTCAGAAAATATGACGTTGAGTATATTGACATAATTTTGTGCTTTTTTGATTTTAAGGCTACTTTTTTCCTTAAGAACTTCTCCATAAATAAAAATCTTACTAAGTAAAACAGACTGAACTTAGAAAATAAGTTATCATGTGACTCTAAAATCCTTCTGATTTTATGAAAGGATTTCACTGCAAGTAAGAAGTTGGACATGCAGAAAATCAGCTTTGCTTTTCAGTCTGTTATTGAACTTTATTTTTTCCCCAAGAATGAAACTGCCCATCCGTATATCAACAATTCTTTTATTTTGTAAAAAAAAAAAATACAATAAACATAAAAATACGCTGTCAACTTAAAAGACAACTACGGTTTATTGCATAGGAGTCAGAACCTAAAAGGAATGTAAACACCCTAAAGTCATTTGATTCATTTCCATTTCCACTTTATCAAATTTTGTACCTGGTGTTTTAGTTGAGGAATGATTGAATGTGGCTCATTTGACATTTCTTAACTCTTAGAGTTATCACAGAAATTTAAAGATGTATCAGATCTTCAATATTATTGGCTCAAGGTTTAAATCACGATTACGATGGCAAAGATTGCCGTTTTCATTGTAACTGGAGTCTAGGGCCCTCCAAATACTTTGGAATCTCACAGACTGGGTCTGATAGTGGGGGCTAACTTAAAAAAGGAGTAGTCTTTCTTTAGGTTCATTTTAACTCAACCCAGAGTTTATTATGGGTCATTCTATAAATACAATTTAGGTATAGCTAGTCTACATTTTCCAGATTTGGGTAAGAGGCTTCCTGGTTCCTATCTGAGCACTCAAGGTAACCTGTTTACGAATAGATGACAGCTTTTATTTTGCCCACCAGAAAATGCACTATCACTAACTTATTTTGGGACTTGGGCAATTCAATTCAACAAACAATTATTAGACACCTGGTATGTTCAAAGTTCTATCCTAAATTCTGGAGATACATCTCTGCCTATATAATCTTTGTATTATATAATCCCTCTAGCATAAGGATTCTTAACCATTTTGGTGTCATGAACCTCTTTGGCAGTTTGGTGAAGACAGATTACTTCTCAAAAGGAGTTTCAACTGTGGCCTACTCTCAATATTTTAAAATACATAAAATAAAAATATATAGAATCAGAAAGGAAAGCAATTGTATTGAAATAGTTATCAAAATAGTTGTTGGTTTTATTTTTAAAGTTCATAGACCCCCATTTTAGAACCCTGGCTCTAGCACTTAGCATGGTAGATACTAAAATATTTATTGAATTGCCCAAATTCCCATGGAAAGTTAATGGTAGGGTTATTGCAGGAACCTAACTCTCCCCACTTTTAAATTGATCTATTTCTACCCTATTCATAGTGCCTCTTCTAAATAGGAAATAAAGTTGTTGTTTTTTTTCCTAAAAATCTATAACATCTTAAATTGACTGCAGGGTTGGTTCACATGAGTAACTTCATTAATTTTTTGGATGCACTTGGGCATGTAATGAGGTTTGATCAGTTAATGAGTAACTTTAATTAGACCCCATCATTGTCCAAGGGAATGTTTGTGTATCGACCCTGAGCAATATGGTTGTTTAATCTCATAGTAAAACTGTGATGAATAGTAGAAGTCTCAAAATAGTCTACTTATTACTGAGATAATCAATGTTAATTAGTATGCAAGCTCATTATTTATAGTAAGCAATTTTAAAGACTAATCTGCATTGATTGAAGAAGTTACAACGTCAGAAAATTCCACAACTGGAAAACAATGGCCTGCCTAAGATTCTGCCAACCATAAAGACCTTTGTAATTAGAAGAAAATTTTATATAGGCTTACGTAGTTGTCATTGCTATTATTAAAATTAATATCACATACACAAAATCCTGCTCCAATGCTTTGTCATGTCATGGAGGTGACACTGTTCTCTTAAAGGCTATAGTAATGGAGTACAAGCTCTGTCAGTTTCTGTCACGATGAAACAGCACATTCTAGGCAGTAAACTGAATGCTTCCTGAGGACCAGCAAAGCTAAATATGGGAAGACTCATCATCATTCAGTTGGCCACTTGTCAATGAAATCTTTGATTGTGGGAACCCATGAAACAACATTAAAAGATACCCTCAATCCTACTCTACCTTCATTGAATTCTGTAATGATGGTGTTGTAAAAGGGAACAGAGTTTGTTAAAAATCACAGTTTTCATTTTGTGATCTTTTTTTCAGTAGATCAGATATCTATAAAATTTAATTTAGCTGCCAGTATTCTAAATGTGAAATCATTGTCCACTTACCAACTAAGGGTGTACCACTAGGCAGTTGATGGCACAGTGGATAGAGAACTGGGTCTAGAAAGTCAGGAAGACCTTAAGTTCAAATTTGGCCTCAGATATTTACTAACTGGGTGATCCTGGGCAAGTCACTTAAACCCTCTTTGTCTGAGTTTCCTCACCTGTGAAATGGGAAAAATGATAGCACTAACTTTGCAAGGTTGTTGTAAGAATCAAATGAAATAATATTTATAAAATTGTTCAGTAGAGCACCTCAGACATAGTAGGTGCTACACACACACACACACACACACACACACACTCACACACATCTGCTTATCTCTTTTAATTAAATTTATTTTAGCTTTAACTTTGTCTAAGACCATGATTGCTACCCCTGCTTTTTTTTTCTACTTCAGCTGAAGCATAATAAATTCTACTCCAGCCTTTCATTTTTACTCTGTGTGTATCTCATTTTTATATGTGTCTCTTGTAAACACTGGTTTATGATCCATTCTGCTATCATTTTCTGTTTTATGGGTGGGTTCATACCATACATATTTAAAGTTATAATTACTAGCTGTATATTTCTCTCTATCCTCTTATTCTTCTGTTTATCCTCTCTCTCTCTCTCTTTTTACCCTATCCTTCTCAGAAAATCTAATTTACTTCTGAGCACTGTCTCCCTAATCCATGCATACTTCTAAAAGTCCTTCCCTTATCCTTTCCTCATTGCCCTCCTATTTCTTAATCTGCATACCCTTTTAAGATTTGTCTTCTCCCCTTGCTCTCCTGTTTCTCTGTAAATTAAGATTTTTAACCTACTACATGTATATGTTATTCCCTATTTAACCTAGTTCCCATGAGAATATGGATCCCGCATTACCTGACCTTGACCTATTCTCCCCTCCACTGTAACAATTAATCCATTTATGCTTCTTTTGTATGAGATAATTTGCTCTATTTTACCTCTCCCTCCCTAATTTTATTTTTTAGGATCATTCTGTCATAATCAACTCATCCCCAAACCTTCTACTCTGCATACTCTTTTGAACTGCCCTACTAGTAATAAGATTCTTAAGAGTTACAAATATTATTTTCCCATATAAGAAGTAAACACTTTAACCTTATTAAATCATTTATAATTAGTTTTTCATGTTTACTTTATGTTTCTCCTGATTCTTGTAAATCAGAATTTCTGTTCAGTTCTGATCTTTTCATCAAGCATGCCTGAAAGTTCTTTAGCTTATTAAATATAATTTTTTTCCTTGCAAGATTACATTCAGCTTTGCTAGGTAGGTTATTTTTGGTTGCAAACACAGCTCCTTTGCTCTTTAGAATATTATATCCCACACCCTTTAATGTAGAGGAACATTTAATGTCTTTAATGTAGAAACTGCTAAATCCTGAATCCTGACTGTAGCTCCAACAATATTTGAATTGTTTCTTTCTAGTTGCTTGTAATATTTTCTCCTTGACCTTGGAGCTTTGAAACTTAGCCATAATGTTCCTGTGAGTTTTCATTTTGACATGTCTTTCAGGCTGTGATTGATAATTTTTTTCCCCAATTTTTATTTTGTCCTCTAGTTCTAGAACTTCAGGGAAATTTTCCTTAATAATTTCTTGAAGTATAGTGTCTAGATCTTTTTTTGACCATGACTTTCAGGTAGTCTGACAATTCTTATATTATTTCTCCTTGACCTGTTTTTCAGGTCAGTTGTTTTTCTAATGTGATATTTCACATTCTCTTCTATTTTTTCCCATTCTTTTTATTTTGTTTTATTGTTCCTTGATATCTTATGAAATCATTAGCTTCTTGCTAATTTTAATTTTTAAGGGGTTATTTTCTTTGCTAAATTTATGGATCTCATTTTCCAATTAATTGACTTTATTTTTATAATTTCCTTGCTTTGCTTGCATTACTCTAATTTTTTTTTCAAAATTTTTTCCTCAGTCTCTCTCATTTGATTTTTAAAGTCTTTTTTAAGTTCTTCCAAGAACTTATTTTGGGCTTGTGACCATTTTACATTTTCCTTTGTTGTTAACTTTATGTTGGAATTGGGGTCTGCACTCTAGGTTTGGAGTATAATGTCTCAGGCTTCAGGTTTTTATGTGCTGTTGTTTTCTGAGCTCTATCTAGGGACCTTTGACCTCTTGGTTCTTCCAGTGTTCCAAGGCCACATGTGATCACTGCTCCTCCAGCTCATGCCTTGGTCTATAAGTGACCTCAGATACTCCTCTCTACCCTTAGCTGCCACCAGGGCTTCCAGCATCAAATAAAAATGCTCTTGTCCCTTAGGCAGTTGTAAGCATTAGGGTCTCCACTCTCCTGCAAGTGACCACAGCAGGGGCCCTGCCCCTTTGCTACTGCACTTATTAGCACACATTTGCTCCTTCTCTTCTATAGCCACAGCCCATGGTCAGTGCCTGGGTTCCATGTCCAGCACCAGTGAAGGGTCCCCACAGTCTTCCCTGATCAGCCACCTAACCCCCATACCTTCTGTGGGGTAAAAGTTCCTAAAGCTAAGGCTTCTGCCTACATATTTGCCTCAGAGTATAGTATCTGTATTTCAATCAGACAAGACCACCTCCCAGGGAGATCAGATCTTTCCTAATGTTCTTACCAAGTTGTCTTAGGCTGAACGACTTCTTTACCCCAACTTTTAATTATTATTTTTTTCACTTTTTGGAGGGAGGGAAGGCAGGGCAGTTGGGGTTAAGTGACTTGCCCAAGGTCACATAGCTACTAAGTGTTAAGTGTCTGAAGCCAGATTTGAACTCAGTCCTCCTAACTCCAGGACTGGTGTTCTATTCACTGTGCCACCTAGCCTCCCATCAACTTTCAATTATTTCTGCTGCCCTAAAATTTACTTTGAGGCATTGTGAGAGGAATTTGACCAAATCAAGTAGCTTCCTGCCTTATTTCCCACAATTCCCATGGTCACTTTTAGTGGGTGCTGCATAAATATTTTTTCCCTTCCCTCCTTACTAGAAAAACTGAATCTTATCCATTCTTGACATTCTCATTATAAATGAGTAAAGGAAGAAGGAAAATGTACTTAAATGGAAGGATAGCTCACAGGTTCTCCTTGGAAAGGCAAAGAAAGGAGTCAGCAGACCACAAAGATAATAAGGAACCTTATCTTAGGAGCTATTTCATCATCCCATATTTGAAGACAA
>WOXC01005075.1:0-215072 GCA_011680675.1 Gymnobelideus leadbeateri
CATATATGTATTTATTCACACATACACCCTTCTATACATACATATGTGTATATTCCCTTCAACTGTCCTCATACTGAGAAAAGTCTCATGAGTGACAATTACAGTTTTTCCATGTAGGAATATAAATAGTTAAACTTTAGTTCAACAACAGTTCCTTATGATTTCTTTTTCCTGTTTACCTTCTCATGCTTCTCTTGCTTCTTGTATTTGAAAGTCAGGTTGTCTGTTCATCTCTGTTTTTTTCATCAAGAATACTTGAAAGTCCTGTTTCATTGAATAACCATATTTTCCCCTGAAGCATTATACTCAGTTTTGCTCGGTAGGTGATTCTTAGTTTTAATCCTAGCTCCTTTGACCTCCAGAATATCATATTCCAAGCCCTTTAATCCCTTAATGTAGAAGCTGCTAGATCTTGTGTTATCCTGATTTTGTTTCCACAATATTCAAATTGTTTCTTCCTGACAGCTTGTAATATTTTCTCCTTGACCGGGAACTCTGGAATTTGGCTATGATATTCCTAGGAGTTTTCTTTTTGGTATCTTTTTTAAGAGGCGATGGATGAATTCTTTCAATTTCTATTTTGCCCTCTGGTTCCAAAATATCAGGGCAATTTTCCTTGAGAATTTCTTAAAAGATGATTTCTAGGTTCTTTTTTTGAATAATTTTTTTTTTTTGGAGGGCAATTGGGGTTAAGTAACTTGCCCAAGGTTTTTGTTTGTGTGTGCGTTAAGTGTCTGAGGCCGGATCCGAACTCAGGTCCTTCTGGCTCCAGGGCCGGCGCTCTACTCACTGCGCCACCTAGCCACCCCCGAATAATTTTTAAATTATGTCTCCTGGATCTATTTTCCAGGTCAGGTGGTTTTTCCCATAAGATATTTCACATTACCTTCTATTCTTTCATTTGTTTGGATCTGCTTTATAGTATCGTGATTTCTCATAAAGTTATTAGCTCCCATTGGTTTTTTGGACTTCTTTTGCCATTTGAGTTAATCTATTTTTAAGGTGTTATTTTCAGTATTTTGGGGGGGTCTCCATTAGCAGATAGTTGACTTTTCATGATTTTCTTGCATCATTCTCATTTCTCTTCCCAGTTTTTCCTCCACTTCTCTTACTTGATTTTCTTCTTTTTTTTTAAACAAATGCTTTATTAACTTCTGTTTTACATCATTCATTTCTGCCAGATTTTGAGTTACAATCATTTTCCCCCCATTATTCCCCTACCCAACCTCCCAGAATAGCAGTCCCACAAGATATCGCTTCCTCCAATCTGCTCTCTCCCATACCTTCTCCCATACCCCCATCGACTTTTCCATTAGAGGAAGGTGAATCTTTGTGTCCCAATGCCTGCACATCTTATCTCCCAATTATAAGCAAAAGAGTATTAATAATAGTATTTATATATATTTGGAACATTTAATGTTACGACCTCGAATTTCAGATCCATTTCCTTCCTCCCTTGTCACCCATTCCCTCTTGGGAGATAAGTAATTCAGTATATGTTGTACATGTCTAGCTATGCAAAACATTATCATAGTAGATATATTGTACAAGGCTGCTTATAATTCCCTCCCACTCATCCCACCCCCCACCTGGTCCATTCCCTACATGATCCTGTCCCTCTTCTATAGTGGGTACTTCCAACCTCCCCTCCCCCCAAGGATGCCCTCCCATCCATCACCCCTCCTCTCATCCCCCTTCCCTCTATCCTGCTGCAGGTTGAGACATCCCATTTAGTATGTATGTCATTTTCTCCCTGAACCAAATTCAATGTGAATGTGGTTTTGCCTTTTTAGCCTTCCTTATTCTCCCCCTCCTTTGCAACCACTTCCCCTTGCTTCTTCTACATGGGATAGTTTATCCTACCCAATCTCTCCCCATCTCCTCTTGCTACTTTCCTCTCTCACCTCATAATTTCATCCCTTGAGTATTCTCCCTTCCCAACAAATTCAACCTATGCCCTCTATCCATATATAACTGTAACCATATACACATACATTCACATATGTATTCATATGACCACACCCCCTTCTTCCATTATTTTCATAGTGAGAAAGATATCATCATTCACAGTTATTGTTTTTCCATATAGGAATGTAAATAGTTCAACTTTGATAAGTTCCTTTTGATTTCTTTTCCCTGATTACCTTCTCAGGCATCTCTTGCTTCTTGTGTCTGGATGTCAAATTTTCTATTCAATTCTGGTTTTTTCCTCAAGAATGCTTGAAAGTCCTCTATTCCACTGAATGACCATATTTTCCCCTGAAACAAACAAAATACTCAGTTTTGCTGGGTAGGTGACCCTTGGGTTCATTCCCAGTTCTTTTGCCCTCTGGAATATCATATTCCATGCCCTTCGATCCCTCAGTGTAGAAGCTGCCAGGTCCTGGGCTATTCTGATTGTGTTTCCACAATATTGAAATTGTTTCTTCCTGGCTGCTTGTAGTATTTTCTCCTTGATCTGGGGATTCTGGAACCTGGCTATAATATTCCTGGGAGTTTTCTTTTTGGGATCTTTTTCAGGAGGTGATCAGTGGATTCTTTCAACCTCTATTTTGCCCTCTGGATCTAAAACATCAGGGCAGTTTTCCTTGAGAATTTCTTGAAGGGTGATTTCTAGGTTCTTTCTTTGATCATGGCTTTCAGGTAGTCCAATAATTTTTAAATTGTCTCTCCTGGATCTATTTTCCAGGTCAGTGGTTTTTCCCATGAGATATTTCACATTGCCTTCTAATCTTTCGTTTGTTTGGATCTGCTTAACAGCATCTTGATTTCTCATAAAGTCATTAGCTTCCATTTGCTCCAGTCTAACTCTGAAGGAATGAATCTCCTCAGTGAACTTCTGATATTCTTTTTCCATCTGGCAAATTCGACTTTTTAAGGCATTCTTCTCCTCATTGCCCTTTTGGGCCTCCTTTGCCATTTGAGTTAGTCTATTTTTTAAGGTGTTGTTTTCCTCAGTCAGGCTGTTGACCCTCATTTCATACTTTTCCTGCATCCTTCTCATTTCTCTTTCCAATTTTCCTCCACTTCTCTTATTTGATTTTTAAAGTCCTTCTTAAGGTCCTCTATGGCCTGCAACCCGCTCATGTTTTCCCCTGGGGCTTTTGGAGCAGGACTTCTGACCTCACAGTCCTTTTCCCGCTCTATGCCCCCAAAATAGGAGTCTAGGGTTGCATTTTTCTGTTTCCTTTGCCTTGGCATGTTGCCACTTAATTGCTTGACTTTTGGGCTTGTTGCCACACTATGGCTTTAAGGCCAGCTAGAGGAATTTTCGTCCCGAACGTGTGGGGGGCAACTTCCGTTTCTGGCAAGCTGTAAACCCACCCACAACTTCCACCCTAGATCACAATCCAGATCCAGGGAGGTTAAAGCAAGAGCGATTACCCCCCAAGACTGATCACTGGATCTCCCTACGATTTGGAGGCCGGGAGCTGGAACCGCCTCTGAAAACTGCAAAATAGCGTCTCTCCTCAGTGGCTTCTAGCCCCCAGGGGAGGGAGCCAACGCATTCCCTAAATACCAGTCCCAAAGTCCATAGGACACCAACCTCTTACTTTGTCCTAGGCAGGTCTATGTTGATAATTCTGGAGTCGCCACAGGTCCTGGTGTTCTGGGGTTCCTCCAGCCGGCTGCTGGCCCTGCCGCCCTGGGGCTAAAACCTCGGCTCACGTGGACCTGGGCTCGGCTCCTGCGCGCTGCAAGCTGCCAGGTCCCAGACTGCTGCGCTGGTCCTTCCTGCAGGGCTGCTGGGCTGTCCTCAGCGGGAGGTTAGCTTCTCTGTGTCGTTCTGTGGGTGCTGGGGCTCCAGAAGTTGTTCAGAGTCCCCTTTTACATAGTTTGGGGGGAATCTGGGGGCAGAGTGGCTTGGACGAGCTGTTTCTACTCCGCCATCTTGGCTCCGCCCCTCTTACTTGATTTTCAAAAAAATTTTTGAGCTCTTCCATGGCCTGTAACCAGTTCATATTTTTCTTGGAAGCTTTTGATGCAGGAGTTTTTACTTTATTGTCTTCTTGTGGTTCCATGTTTTGATCCTTTTTGTCCCTAAAAAAGCATTCTATGGTCTGTTTGTGCTTCCTCTGCTTTCTCATCTTGCCAGCCAATTACTTGATTTTTGAGCTCTTTGCCATGGTAGAACTCTGCTTCCAGAGTGGAGAGAGCTGTGTTCCCAAATTTCTGGGGCTTTCACAGCTGTGTCAGAGCTATAAGGAGGGCTCTCTCTCTACAGCTACCCCAAGCTCTGGCACACTGGCCACACACCCCAGACCCACCACCTAAGATTGCAACCCTGATCCAAACAGGTCAAAGCAAGAGTGATTACCCTCTGAATGGTCACTTGATCCCCTATGATCTGAAGGCCAGGAGCTCCGGAGGCAGCCACATGGCAGCAACTGCAACTACTGTGCTGCCTCCACCTCTTGCTCCAGGGGCAGAGGCCGAACCCCACTCTTCCATCACAGGTTCCAACAGAGTTCCCCACTGACCTTTTACTTTCTCTTTGGCATTTATGGGTTAAGAAGTCTGGAAACCTCCACAGTTGCTGGTGATTCACTCTCCTGAAGTCTGCTCTGGCTGGTCTGGGCCACTGGTCAGGGCCAACCCTGGGTCTGGGTCCCCAGTCCACACAGGACTGCGTTTGTCTCCCAGTGCAGTATGATAGATCATTCCTGTCGGCCTGCTAGGTTGCCTTCAGCGGGAGATATGTTTCTCTCTGTCATTTTGTGGGTTCCGTAGCTCCAAAATTTGTTTAGAGTCATATTTTACAGGTATTGGAGGTGATTGGTGCAGGAGCTTAAGCAAGTCCCTGCTTCTACTCTGCCATTTTGGCTGCCCGCCCCTCCCCCCCCCCCCGAAGAATTTCTACATTGCCTTCTCAAGGGCATAGGACTGTAGCAACCCTGGCTTTTAGATGGGGGCTTTATCTACTTTAGGCATTTGCTTTGCTTAATTATACTTAATTTTTGCAAAGCTTTGATTTTTTTTTGGGGGGGGGGAAGGGAAGAAAAATAAATGCTTGGCAATTAAAAAAAATAAAAGTTAATTAAAAATTAGTTGAAAAATCAGTTATACCTCTATTGTAAAATATAATCCTTTATCTTGCATGGGATTATTGTGAGGAAAACACACTAAACCTTAAAGTTCTCTGTAAATGAGTTACTTCTTCTACCTCTCCCACCCTTCCATAATCCTCTTTTTCCTTTCCCCCTCCCCTCTTCCCTTTTCTTTTCCCTCCTTCCTCTTCCCCTTTCTCCTTCCTCCTTCTACCTTCCTCCCTCCTTCTCTTCTTTATTCTTTCTTCTCCCTTTTTTCACTCTCCTTTTCCTCCCTTCTTTTTTCCCTTCTTCCTCTCTCCCTTCTCTTCATCATATTCCTCCTTTTTCCCTTTCTCATTTTCTATTTCTCCTTCCAACTCATCAGCAGGAAAACCTGTCAGTAGGATATGTGCTCTGAATTCTGATTTCAGCTTTGAGTTATTGTAGATGGAAAACTGGCCAGAGTCAGGAAGAGCTAGGTTCAGTTACACCTCTGACACATCTTGATTATGTGACTCTTGACAAATCACTTCTTAACAACCCAAGCAACTCTCTCAGACTGAGTTGTAAAATAGTTGCTGATCTGTCATGGATAAAGGGGCTTCTTTGTTCAAAATTCCCTGCCCCAATAAAATTACAACTCTGCCCACTCCCCCCAATCTCTTTTTAATTTGGGAACCTTGAAGTCAGAAAATTCTTCCTAATACACAACTAAAAATTTTCTTTGTATCAGCTTAAGTCCCTGTCTTCTGGCTTCTGAATATCTGTTCTTCATTATCCATCTGTACTGTGGTATATATGTGGTCTTATTGCTCATCTCATATGGCTTGATAACCCTCATTCTTTTAGCTTTGCCTCTCAGGTCTTATTTTTCAGCCTGAATGAGATGAGGTTCTTCTCTTGGATTTGATCCTCTTTATACCAATGGAGTACGTTATTATTTTATTCTTAAAATTTGTGTCCTTAAAATTTGAAAGTAAAAATAATTTTTTTCTTTCAACATATTAAGTCCTTTCTTTAAAACCTTTCCACAAAACTAAGCTTTGAGATAAATAAATTCTGGAAATTTGTCCTCTGTATTGCTTGTATCAGTCAGTATCCATTAGGGAAATTGGTCTATAATTTTCTTTCTCTGTTTTGGCTCTTAATAGTTTAGGCACTAGTTTATGACACCATACTTGTGTCATAAAAAGAGTTTGGTAGGATTCCTTCTTTACCTATTCTTCCAAACAATTTCTATAATATTGGAATTAATTTTTTTTAATTTTGATAGAATTCACTTGTAGATCCATCTGACCCTGGATATTTTTAACCTAGGGAATGATGGCTTTTTCAATTTTATTTTCTAATATGGGGTTAAGGATTTTATTTCCTCTTCTGATAATCTGGGCAATTTATATTTTTGCAAACATTTGTCCATTTCACTTAGATTGTCATTTATTGGCTTTATTATAGCTGGGTAAAATAGCTCCTAATTATTGCTTTAATTTCCTCTTCATTGGTGGTAAATTCACCCTTTTCATTTTTGATACTGGTAATTTGCTGCTTTTTTTTTTCAAATTAACTAAAGGTTTATCTATTTTGTTGGGTTTTAAAAAAATAAAACCAGCTCTTTGTTTTATTTTATTTCAGTTTGGTTTCAATTTTATTAATCTTTCCTTGTTGAGAATTTTTAATTTGGCATTTAATTAGAAATTTTTAGGTTATTCTTTTTCTAGCATTTTTTTAGTTGCATGCCCAATTCATTGATCTTCTCTTTCTGTATTTTATTCATGTAAGCATTTAGAGATAAAAAAAATTTCCCCTAAGTACTGTTTTGACTGTATACCATAAATTTTGGTATGTTGTCTCACTATTGTCATTTTCTTTGGTGAAATTATTGATTGTTTCCATGATTTGTTGTTTGACTCACTCATTCCTTAGGATTAGGTTATCTAGTTTCCAATTTATTTTTTATCCATCTTTCCATAGCCCTTTATTATACATAATTTTTATTGCATCATGATATGATAAGAATGCATTTAATATTTCTGCATTTTGTGAGATTTTTAATCCATGGTCAGTTTTTGTGTAGGTTCCATGTATTGCCGAGAAAAAGTTATATGTCTTTCTACCCCCATTCAGTTTTTTCCAGAGGTCTATCATATCTAACTTTTCTAAAATTCTGTTCATCTCCTTAACTTCTTTCTTGTTTATTTTGTCGTTAGATTTATCTAGTTCTGAGAGGGGGAGGTTAAATTCCCCCACTAGTATAGGCTTGCTGTTTATTTCTTCCTGTAACTCACTTAATTTCTCCTCTAAGGATTTGAATGCTATATCACTTGGTGCATATATGTTCAGTATTGATATTACTTCATTGTGTATGGCAGGGCTTCTTAAACTTTTTCCACTTGCAACCCCTTCAGCACTTCTTAAACTGTTGATTCTTCATTATAATCCAAGCTCCTTTGCCTTCCAAAATGTCATATTCTAAGCCCTGTGATTCTTTAATGTAGAAGCTGCTAAATTCTGTGTAACCCTGACTATGGCTCCATGATATTTGAATTCTTTCTGACTGCTTGTGGTATATTCTCTTTGACCTGATAATCCTAAAATTTGACTGCAATATTCCCTGGAGTTTTCATTTTGGGATATCTTCCAAGAGATGATCAGTGGATTCTTTCAATGACTATTTTACCCTCTAGTTGTAGGATATCAGGGCAGTTTTCCTTGACAATTTCTTGAAAGATTCTGTCCAGGCTCTCCCTCACTCTTACTCTCTCTCTCTTTCTCTCTCTCTTTTTTTTTTTTTTAAATCATGGCTTTCAGGTAGTCCAATAATTCTTTTTTTTTTTTTTTTTTGCCTACTTGGAGGGCAATTGGGGTCAAGTAACTTGCCCAAGGTCACATGGGTAGGTTTTTGTTTGTGTGTGTTAAGTGCCTGAGGCTGGATTCGAACTCAGGTCCTTCTGACTCCAGGGCTGGTGCTCTACTCACTGCGCCACCAAGCCGCCCCTTAGTCCAATAATTCTTAAATTATCCTCCTGGATGTATTTTCAAGGTCATTTGTTTTACCAATGAAGTATTTTACATTTTCTTCTATTTTTTCATTCTTTTGATTTTGTTGAACTGATCCTTGAGACCTCATAGCGTCATTAAGCTTCCACTTGCCCAATTCTAATTTTTAAGGGATTATTTTCTTCAGTTAGCTTTTGTACCTTTTCCTCCATTTGGCCAATTTGGCTTTTTAAGGAATTGTTTTCTTCAGTGGATTTTTTTTTCCATTTGGCCAATTATAGTTTTTAAGTAATTGTTTTCTTCAGTTTTTGTCTTTCCTTTTCTAAGCTGTTGACTCTTTTTTCATAATTCTCATTTCTTTTCTCAGTTTTTCTTCTACCTCTATGATTTCTAAAATCCTTTTTTTTTTTGGGTTTGTTTTTTTTAACATTTGTTTTTAAAACTTTGAGTTCCAAATTTTTTCCCTTCTTACCCACCCTCACTGGGAAGATAAGCTATTCAATATAGGTTGTACATGTGTAGTTACCCAAATCATTTCCATAGTAGTTATATTGTGAAAGACCAACTATATACTTCCCTCCCTATCCTGCTTCCCACTTATTCAGTTTTCTACTTTGACCCCATCCCTTTTCAAAAATGTTTGCTTCTGACTACCCTTTTCCCTAATCTGCCCTCCCTCCTATCATCCCTCCTCTTATCCCCTACCCTCCATTTTCCTGTAGAGTAAGATACCCAATTGAGTGTGTATGTTAGTCCCTTCTTAAGCTAAATTCAATGAGAGTAAGGTTGACCCATTCCCTGTCACCTTTCTGCTCTTCCCCTCCATGGTGGTAGTTTTTTCTTGCCTCTTTTATATGAGATAAGTTACCCAGATCTTTCCTGAAGTCCCTCCAAGTTATCTCAAGCTAGAAAATTGTTTCACTTCATCTTTTTGTAGATTCTGTTGCTCAGAACCCACTTAGAGACTTAGTTTAACATTGTTGCTGAGGGAAACTGGGGAGAGTTCAGGCAACTTCCTGACTTTTCTCTGCTATCATGGCTCCACTTCCCCACCCCACCCCTTCCCATTAGCCTCAATATTGCTTCCAATACAGAAAATCAGAAGTTTTTTTTCTGAGACCTCACCATACCAGAAGCACTGAGAAACACATAATTCACATAATATTTGGTGAAGGAGAAAGAAAGGTTGATTGAGGTCAGTTTGTTCCAAGAAAAGAACATAGCTTGACCTCTGGGTTTGGAGAGCTTTCCCACTTCAGAAATAAAGGACTTTCCTGCCTCAGAGAGTTGTTGTTCCAACTGCTGTATTCTAAGGCAAAGGCACAGCCTCCTATGCCAAGGACAAAACCTTTACCTGTCAAGCAAAGATTTAGAGGGCACTTACTCAGAGGGAGAAAAACAAAAACCTGGGTACTGTTTACAGCTGGCAAAGTATGTATTTCCTACCGCGTCTCCCAGGGTTGATTGCAGCTGGTCCAGTGATTTATACATTTATTCAAGGACAAAGGGGTGAAATCTGTCTTTTATATGATGTCTGAAGCAGGCTTACTTTTGTCAGTGCTTCTATGGGCACTATAAAATGGTCAGTCACAGCTGTCTTTCTTGCTCTCTCATTTGTGCCTGAAAACATGGAAAACTGATGGACAAGGACAAAGACAGTTACTTTAATACCCACATTTGCCATAAAGAACAACAGAAATTAATAACGCAATTATGAGTTAATCTTTCTAAAGCAATGCAAAGTGAAAAAAATTAAAGATCAACACACAGTTAAGCAGCAAAGCTCAGATAAAAAAGCATTGGTGACATTGGTACTAACTTGTAAAGCTTACATCTGTTCTTTCTCTTTTAGCACAGAGTTTACTATGGAAGTGCAGGTTCCATACACTATCACAATCCCTCTTTTATTGTGGTTTGTTCATCTGTTTGGGAGAATTTTATTTTATAGGGAATTCAGTTGTGAGTGTATTGGAACCTCTTTCTGTCAGTAGGATCTGTGCCACTTACTGGACCTTCCCAGACTTCATTCACATCCTTGTTGAAATGTTTAAAGAGAATAGAGCTGAGACTTGGCAGAGACTGATGACAATCACATTCGTTACTTGCTTTTTTCTGGTGCCCATTCTTATTCCAGCAACAGTAGCTCAGATGAATGAGCCACGTTTTACCTTGTCCCCTTGTTTTCAGTGTCACCTTTTCCTCTTTATTCAGGCTTTCAGTGGTTTTCATCGCTTCATGTTGATTGTTATCTTTGTTCTTTGGGGTCACTAAACTACCCTTCGATGATTTTTATATGATTCCCACATCAAGAACCAGTCATTTCCTCTTTCTTAGGAAGTGACCAGTGTCATTTTTTATGATGTGTTTTTTACATATCATGTCAGCATTTTCTGACTCTTTTCTGAAGTAAAGTGTTCATGATATATGAGTTTTCAGAGTAGTTTACAAATCTTATTTCTCAATCCTGATCCACATTTTCCAACCAACTTTTCATCATCATCCCTGCTTTTCAATTGAAGATAACTAATTTGAAAATATATATTGACTTGGTTTGGAGAATCTTGTCAGGTTTTTTGTAAAATTTTTCTCTGTACTCCTACTTCACAAGCCTCAGTTGTCTTCCTGGTGGTTCTTTTGCTTAGGCTCATCATGAGTACTCCAAGACAAAATTACCACATGTGCCATGTAACTGTTTCCTGATTCCCTTGATTATAGCCCTTTTGTTCCCCCTCCAAGGAAAATCCATGAACCTTCATTTCATTTAGCTGTACCTTCCTTTTTTCTTTTTGTTTATCAAGAGAATGTCATTATTGATATAGTTCAGTTCTTCTAGTAGTATTTCAGCCCATTGGTCATTGGGCTAAAATCTTGTATTTAGAGTACCTATAGTTTAGTTATATATGGTCTGCAAACTGTTTTATCCTTAGTACTTTCTGCCCTTTTCCCCACTACCATAGAAATATAAGAGAGCTCCACGGGATCGAGTGCCCTTAAAATTTTTTTTCTTAGTTCCTCAGCTTGCGATGGACAAAGGATTCATCACCCAATACTTAGCTTACTGATGGTAAGTCTCTCTTTACATAGCTAAGTTCATCCTCAGAGAGGAGACCTTCTCAGCTTCTAGGATCATACATGAAGCCTCTTCATCTTTTTCTAACCCCCTCCATCCTCTAACTACCATTCCTCTTCTTGATTACCCTTTTGTTGGCATTACCGTCCTCCCACTTACCCATCCCTTAAAGCCCCAGAGACATCTTTCTGATACAGAGAATAGAATCTTCTCCCTTTCTTATCACATTATATTATTGTCATTGTACTAATCATCTCTTCTCCTGTACCCTAAGCTCCTTAACAACAGAGACTGTGTTTTCTTTATCTTTGCATTCCCCGAAATGCCTTGTATTTAGTAGGCGTTCATTATATGTTAAGTGAATAATGGTGAAAAAGTACCGAGCACAGGACTTCACATCCAGTAATATTTACTAAATTTAATTGAAGCATATTATATAGTACTAAAGGGAAATAATTCAGAGAAACATTTTTTGTATAATAGAATTGAGGACAGGGTATCAGGAGAGATTTTGTATAGGACAAAAAGGAGAGGGGAAGCAAAAGGAGGTGTTGTAAAGAGTGGTCAGCAAACATTTATGTATTTACTGCCAGCCTGGCTCTGTGCAGAGAATACAAGGAAAGGCTGAAATGGTCTCTGCCCTCAAGCAGCTCACTGTGGTAGATCAGCAGAAAAGGTATATGTGGAGTGGAATGGGATAAGGAGATGAATATAGAAGTATTATGTAAGCTGGAATGAGGCAAGGCAGACAAAAGGGGCATGTGTAGGATGCAGTAAGGAGGAGGAAGATGGGAGGATAAATACTTTAAGGATGGAAGAAGTGAGGAACACACAGGAGAGGACAGAGCAGTGAGTCAGACTTAGAGGACCTTAGTTTCTCCCTTTTCCTTTCTGCAGCTGCACTTCCAGGGTCCAGATTTTTCCTGTTTAGTAGTACTAGGATACATTCATACTACATGGTACACAGGAGAATGGTGACTGAAATGGTAATTCTCCTCTCTACCCCCCCCCCCCCACACACACACTGTGTGCCTGCTCTTTATCGTCAGCTTTATGCCACTTCTGAGTTTTACAGCCATCTTATAGGCTTCATCCAAAGCCAGCTTCAGGAAAGACTAATTTCTATTTAATGCTTTAGTTCAGAGGAAGATGGAGTTTAATTGCCCTGTTATCTGTGGAGCCATACTTTTTATTCAGGGCCTTCTGGGACTAATGTGCTGTTAGATGTGCAAAGACATTTGCATCAGAACCAATCACTTGCATCATGATCTTAGAATTTAAATTCCAGCGCCCTTCCAGTCCTCTTAGAGTAGTGCTGTGCACTCCTAAAGAGCAGACAGCTTCTTGAAGTCGGCATAATTCTCTTTTCCTGACCTTTTAGATCTTTTTTCATATTTAATTTCTTACTGAAATTTCCATTTCTCAGTAATTAGCAAAGTGTTGTACACAATTTTGCTTAATATGATAACTTAGTTTTATTTGGGGGAAAGGAGAATTATCACTAATGGGAATTGGTGTATCACTTGGGGCACCTCTGTGAATGTTCTTTAAGTTTCTCTAGGGACTTTCTGGGGTGGGGGGGAGTTAAAATAGCAACTGATTAGCTCCCCTGAGACTGATTCTATTTGACTGCTACCTAAAGGGAGTTTTCCCAGCTAGACTAGTGGTGAGCCTCAGCCCTTCCCTGGCAGAGGATAGAGCAGTGGGATTCATATGCATTTTCTCTAAGTTCTTGTGACAACCCAGGGTTAGGCACATGGTACCCAGGCTGATTAGCCCAAGCCCAATCAATCAGATTGTCTGATTAAGTGTCTGTTAAGTGTCCTGCCAGATCCCAGGCACTGTGCTGAGATACAGAGACAAAGAAGAGAGCTTACATTTTCTCAGGGAGGCAATATAGAAGTATATACAAAATAAAAACTAAGCAAATTGGGGGCCGACTAGGTGGCACAGTGAATAGAGCACCAGCCTTGGAGTCAGGAGGACCTGAGTTCAAATTCGGCCTCAGACACTTAACACTTACTAGCCATGTGACCGTGGGCAAGGCATTTAACCCCAATTGCCCCTCCAAATAAAAAAAAAGGAAAAAAAGACTAAGCAAATTGGGAGGGGAAATACTAGTCCCTAGAGACATCAAGGAAGGCTTCTTGCTCCAGCTGTTTCAGGGAAACAGGGTTCTGAGCAGGGTTGGGAGCAGGGCTGGATTCTAGGGATGGGAGTGCAGAAGTTCAGAAAGAGCAAGGAGTCAAGTTTTACCAGATATATTGCTCTAGATGGCATTGCTATGATTGTTAAAGCCATGAAGAAATCACTGAGAGGGAGTATGTTGAGAAGAGAACCCGGAATGGAGCTTTGGGATACACCCACTGTGAGGGGCTAAGGTACAGCTGATCATCCAGCAAAGCAGGCAGAGGACTAGTCAGACAGGTGAGAGGAAAGCTGAGAGAGAACAGTGTTCTAATGGCCAAAAGAGAGATTTTTCAGGAGATCTCTATATTGTTGGAGGCTAGCGAGAGGATTTGAATAGGCAGGGTTCTAGGCCATCACCGGTCATCTGGACTCTGATGGCTTTGGAGGAGAGCATGAGGCTGATGACTTTGTGCAACTCTGCTTCACTTAAATCCATTTCACTCAAAAGTCAAGACCTTAGAAGTATATTCAAACTTCCATTTTGCATGAATCAGCTGAGATGCAGAAAAAACAAAGAACAGTGAGTCAGTGGGAAGGGTAGGACCAGGATCATTCCATTACAGCACAAAAAAGAGGCAGACACAGGTGCCGAACTGACCCTCACCTTATAGCCAGACCTAGAAAATACCCTCCCACTGGACCTCCCTGAGCCGCTGGAGCAGACCCTGAAGGTTCCATGGGGTGGTGCTGAACATTCACATTACTGGATACTAAGTGGAACTGACCAGAGGCAAGGGAGAAATGTCCATCTCTTTCAAGAAGGTGAATTACTGGGAAAAAGAAAATAGCTTCCACTGATGGCTCACAGGTCTGTTATACTTTCACACATGTCTTCCCTGCCCAGGTTCTCTACTGAGAGATCTGTCCTTCACTTCTGCCTTTGGTGGTTGCAGCATTAAACTCAGTTCATCAAACCACTGTATGTAAAGATAAAGGTGGACGTTCTCGGTTTCTGTTTTTCTCTCTCCTTCCCACTTTTATATGAAAGCTTCACTTAGGGCTAGGATATATGGGGCCCCAGTGGTTATTCTTTCCCAGTTTTGTTTTAATTGTAAAAGCTTTGACATTTCACTGGCAACTTTCCTTTTAGTTTCAAAAACAAGATGCTAACCAAAGTTTTTGTGGCTATGGAATAAATGCAAGGCAGTGCCTTAGAGCTGAGTTGGTCTATATAATAGCCTAAAAACAAATGTCAGTGGTTATCAGTTACTGGTCCATTAGAGGATGAACACCTTGGATTGCGCATAAGACCAAAGGAGACTTTTGTATCCAAATAATGGACATTTGCTTATTTTGTTCCCTTTGGTGGACAGAAACCTAGCCAGGTTTTTATTTTCTTGAATATTCCTGATTTTGACATATTCTATATTCAACATCTTCCAGTTGTGCTACCTTTCATATATGAGCCTTTTATGTTTTTTTTAGTGTTTTATTTTTGCAGATGATTATAAAATACATTAGCTTGGTTATTAATTTTTTTTAAAGCAGCTTTTGTCTGTGTCCTTCATCATCTCTGACCTGGCACCTAGACCATTACTTCACACCAATACAAAGTGACCTTGTGTCCTGTTTTCCATGTGCATATCTGGATGTATATTTGCCCAACAGGAACATTGTCTTAACTTCACTTTTCTTTTCTTTTGGGTTTTTTTTTTTGTTTTTTAAAATTTTTTAAATTTCAGTTTAGTTTACTTTACATCATTCATTTCCACAAGATTTTGAGTTACAAATTTTCTCCCCATTTTTCCCCTACCCACCACCCCCAAAACATTGATCCCACTGAATATCCCCTTCCCCAATATTCTCTCTCCTGTGTCTTCCCCCACCCCCACCCCTCCAATTTTCCAGTAGGGCATAGTGGATCTCTATGCCCCAGTGCCTGTATATCTTATTTCCCAGTTACATGTAAAATTATATATATATATATACATATATACATATATATTATTAATTTATATATTAAACATTTGATTTTAAACCTATGAATTCCAGATTCATTCCCTACCTCCCTTGTCACCCATCCTTGCTGGGAAGACAAGCAGTTCAATATAGGCTGTACATGTGTAGCTATACAAAACATTTCCATAGTGGATATATTGTGAAAGACTTCCCTCCATATTTACCTCCATCCCATCCTATACCCCACTTGTTCTAATCTCTATTTTGATCCTGTCCCTTTTCAAAAGTAGGTGCTTCCAAATTCTTTCCCCCCAAGCCTGCCATCCCTTCCATTATCCCCCAGTGCTCTGGGAGCCAATCCCAGCCCTATAAGAGCCCAAGGTTTTAGCCTAAGGGTGGCCTGACAAGCCTCCGCCTGGAGGGGCTTCAGATCACCAGCAGCTGTGGTGGTTTACAGAATTATCAACCCATAAATGCTAAGGACAAAGTGAGAGGTCAGTGCAGTGTGGACTTTGGGATCCAGTAGTTGGGAGTGCGTTGGCCTTTGCCTCTGGGGGGAGAAGTGGCAGAGGTGTGGCAGCTGTCCAGCCACTACCATGTGGCTGCTTCAGAGCTCCTGGCCTGCAGATTGCAGGGGTACCAAGCAACCAGTCTGAGGGGTAATCACTCTTGCTTTAACCTGCTTGGGTCTGGATTGTGGTCTAGGGTAGAGGTCCTAGGGTGTGTGACCAGTTTGCCAGAGCGTGGGGAGGCTTCAGAGAAGGCACCCAACTGATAGCTGCAGTAGCTGAGAAAACCCCAGCCATTGGGACAAAGCTCCCCCCTCTGGTAGCAGAGTTCTACTGTGGCAAAAAGCTCAGAAGTTAAGTAATTGAGTAGCAACATGAGCAAACAATGGAAGCAAGGCAAACACAGTAATCCAACTTTGGACTTCCTTTTTGGGGACAAAAAGGATCAAAGTATGGAACAGGAGGAAGATAGCAAAGTCAGAACTCCTGCACCAGAAGCTTCCAAGAAAAGAATAAGCTGCTTACAGGCCATAAAGGAGCTTAAGAAGGATTTTGAAAACCAGATAAGAGAAGTAGAGGAACAATTGGGAAGAGAATGATGCAAGAAAATTATAAAATGAGAGTCAACAACCTGACTGAAGAAAATAACACCTTAAAAAAT
Source organism: Gymnobelideus leadbeateri (assembly GCA_011680675.1). Lineage (NCBI taxonomy): Eukaryota > Metazoa > Chordata > Mammalia > Diprotodontia > Petauridae > Gymnobelideus > Gymnobelideus leadbeateri. The sequence goes on from WOXC01005075.1 coordinate 16,357, forward strand.
AGACTAACTCAAATGGCAAAAGAGGCCCAAAAAGCCAGTGAGAGGAAGAATACCTTCTAAAAAGCTGAATTTGCCAGATGGAAAAAGAATCTCAAAAGCTCACTGAAGAGAATCATTCCTTCAGAATTAGATTGGAGCAAATAGAAGCTTGATCCTGGAGATAATAAGAAACCATTGGAATTTGAGTAGGGTCTGTCATGGGCAAACCTGAATTTTAAGACCACTTTGGCAGCTGAGTGGACATTAAATTGGACGAAGAGAGACTTGAGGTAGGAGGACCAATCAGAAGAATATTTCATTAGTCTAGACATGATGGTGATATGAACCTTCCCCCGTGGGTGTAACTGTGTGGCTAGAGAAGAGGTCATAGAGCAGAGATGTTATGAAAGCTGAAAGGACAAAGTTTGGCAACAGATTGGACAGGTAGGGTGAGTATGAGTGAAGAGTCCAAGATGGCACTGATGTTGTGAGTCTGAGTGGGAGCATAGTGGTCCCTGCTATGAGGAGTTCCTAAGCAAGGGAGATATTAGGGAGATGATGGCGAGGACTGTTTGGGGTGTGCTGAGTTAGAGATGTCCCCAGGAGTTCAGCAGAGGGGTTAGTGCAAGGCAAATAGATCTGAGAACCATCCGCAGGGCAATGCCCATGGGCAGTGCCCAGCTCAGCTCATTGTTATTATATGATATTGAGTCAGCTCACCTCTCTGAACCTCAGTTTTCCTCCTCAATCTGAACACTTAGATTAGATGATCCTTAAGGTCTTTTGTTACTCAAAATTCTGTGAACACTCAGGATCTTTGTTTTATTATGCTGTCTCTTTAAAAAGTTTTATTGATGGGTGTGTGTGTGTGTGTGTGTGTGTGTGTGTGTGTGTGTGTGTGTGTGTGTATGTTGGGGGGGCGGGTTATTACACCACGTCATTCCCCCTCCCAAGAACCCTCCTTTGTAGCAAAGGAAAAAGAGTTAAGCAAAACTGACCAACAGGGCAACTGTATTTCAGCACTTCGGCATTTAGCATCCGTTGTCTTCCTCCAGCCTCACTCCCCACAAGGAGGAGGGTGTGTTTCATCAGCTATTCTCTGGAGCCAGAGTTTGAGCTCAGCTGCCTCAGGGTTGTTTTTACTCACCTTATTGTAGTCACTATGTACTTTGTACCCTTGGCTTGTTCTTCCTTTGCATCAGTTAAGTCATCTCCCTCATGTTTCTCTGGTTTCTTCATTATATTCATCGTTTCTTTCAACATAACAAATATTCCATTATATTCACAAGTTACAGTTTGTTCAGTTGTTCCCAAATTGACAGGTACTTGCTTTATTTATATATATATATGTAGCTATTTTTCTTACCACAAAAAGTGCTAATATGATTATTTTAGGACGTGAGAGACAGGTACTTGCTTTATTTATGTATATTTAGTTATTTTTCTTATCACAAAAAGTGCTAATATGACTATTTTAGTACATGAGAGACCTTCCTTTCTGTCTTTGACTTTCTTGGGGTATATGCCTAGTAATGAGATCACTGAGTTTGACAGTTTAGTAACTTTTTTTTAACAAAATTCCTAATTATTTTCTATAACAGTTGGACCAGTTTACAGTTCCACCAACATTGCATTAGTTTGGTTAAGGCTCTTTATACAGAGCTGCTTCAAGCTTTTTCATTCCCTCCCTTACTAGATGATTTGGTACTATTATGACAAGGAGGAAAGCCACAACTGAGCTAAAAGTGTTTTTTCTTAGCCTGTGTAATCAAGATGGGGATAATGCCTTCCTTAGACTTTTTTCCCCACTGTCAACTAGCTTCTTACACAGCAGATTAAAATATTATTCATTAAGTCATATCTTTAAATCTATACCATACTTGGATAAAACTTCTTTGCCTTTCATTGCATCTCCTATTTCTCTTCTATCCATGTCACCACCCCTGCCCCCCACCCTTGATCTTGGAGCATAGTATTCATACTGTTGTGTTTATTTATTTATTAGCAACTTCTTCGTGAGATGCAGCAGATGGCCAGTCGTCCCTTTGCCTCCATCAATGTTGCCTTGGAAACAGATGAAGAGCCACCTGATCTTATTGGAGGAAGTATAAAGGTGAGAGAGCATCTTGGAGAGAGGATCCTGGGGTACTTTATCCTCACGGTCTCTTGTTCCCCTGGGCCTGGGGAAAGCCCAAGACAGGGAGTCTCGATATTCTAATAACCTCTTTTTCTCCTTTTCCTGTAAGCCAAAATGCTGAAACTGTAAGGTCTTGTTTCACCCTAATTTTCATTACTTTAGAGTGCGCAGTTAAGTCTTGGGTTCTATTGGTTTTAAAAGAATAAACCATTTGTTTGGTTTCCTCGCTTGTGTTCTGAAAGGCTGCAGTTTAATGCTACAGAACATTTGGCTGGAAATAGCTCTGAGTGCTGCTAATGGAAACCATTTCTGTTCATGATCATGTTTTTTGAGGATTAAAAAGTAGCCGAATAGTAATTGGCAGTATCTTCTATAAAGATATAAATATTTTCTACCAAAAAGTGGTTATGAAAAGTGATGCATACAAACAAATGAAGGGGAAATGGTAATAACTTCCTTCTCAGTGGAGGTTGAGATATCCTGTTTGGGATGTACAGGTTTGAGAAAAGGAGAACTGTGTTCTTCAGTCAAGTATACATAAGGAAAAAGGTTGAGACCTGGAGGCACTGACAGATCAGTGGTTTGTGAGGAAGAAATCTAGCGTGGTGTGTATTGCCAAGAACTATGTCACTACCACTTTATAGGCTTTCCACTGAATTAGTAAACATGCAGATATTACTCCCCAAACACCTTTTCCAGGTCCAGATTAAATGACTGTTGAATTTAATTACTCATTCATATTTGTAGGAGGAGTTGAGTTGAGGAATTTATGACCATCAGCCACCATTGTTTCAGAGTGTCTTTCAGATGGCTATGACCAGACATGTTTCGAGTGCTGATTGATACAGCAAGGGAAGCACCTGGAGATTGTCCTGCAAAGATTAGCTTAATGAACCAAGGGTGAAGAGACTGTTGCAAGAAATAGGATGACTGTTTTCATGTGTTTGAAGATCTGTCACTTGGAAGGAGGGATTAGACTTGTTCTATTTGACCTCACAGGGCAAAACTAGGAACAATGAAAGCTCCCAACAGGGAGATTTCAGCTCCATGTAAGGAAAATTTGCCTAAAATTTAGAGCTATCAGAAAGTTGAATGGGGTGCCTTGGGAGATTAGTTGGTTTCTCATCACAGGAGGTGTTTGAGCAAGGACTGAAAGACTACTTTTTGTAATTGTTACTGTTTGCAGAAGGGATTCTTTGTTGGTTATGGGTTAGACTAGACATATTCTGGACTTGACATTTAATAGCTGTGTAACCCTGGACAAGTTACTTAACCCTGTTTGTCTCAGTTTCCTCATCTGTAAAATGAGCTGGAGAAGAAAATGGCAAACCATTCATGTATCTTTGCCAAGAAAACCCCAAATGGGGTCATAGAGAGTTGGACATAACTGAAAACAACTAAACAATGAGGACACATTCTCTGGCCTGGCCTGGGTGAACATTGAGAGCCATTTTCTACAGAATTCAGAGAATTCTCTTTCACACCACCCTTCCCCCAATATGGAAAGAAAGAAAAAGAAAAACGAAGCTCTTGTAACAAATATTCATAGTTTTTGTTATATCTGTCTAGCTCTGAAAAGGGCAGATTGAGGTCCCCCACTATTATAGTGTTACTATCTACTTCTACTAATTTTCTCCCTGTAATTCATTTAGCTTTTTCTTCAGCTATTTATATGCTGTACTGTTCAGGGCATATTATGTTAAGCTTTGAAATTAATTCATTATTAATAGTACCTTTCAACAAAATAATTTCTCTATTCATTTCTTTAAGTCTTGTTTATGCTTTTACCTTATCTGAGATCATGTTGCTACCACCTGCTTTTTTTTTAGTTCAGTTGTAGCAGAATAGATTTTGCCTAGAGGCAGCTGGGAGGAGCAGTAGATAGAATACTGGGTCTGGAGTCAGGATGACCTGAGTTCAAATCCATCCTCAAGACACTCACTAGCTATGCAAGTCCCTTAACTTTAGTCTGCCTCAGTTTCCTCAGCTGTAAAGTGGAGATTTCAATAGCATCTACCTTCCAGGATTGTTGTGAGGATCATATCAGATAATATGTAAAGACCTTAACACAGTGCCTGGCATATAATATGTACTTAATAAATGCTTGTTCCTTTCCCCTAAGCCCCTTATTTTCAATTTTTGTGAGTATGTTAAAGTGTATTTCTTGTAAACAATATATTGTTGGATTCTTTTTTTAATCTACCACCCTTTTCCTTTTTGTGGCTATATTCTTCCCATTCATATTTACAATTTTGGTCTTTAGTTGTGTATTTCCCTCCAACCTATTCTGATATTTTCCCCCTCTTTATTCCCTGCCCCTCTTGATCACAGGTTCTTACTCTTTCTTTCTTTTTAAATTCTTCTTCATGTTACTTTTTTAGTAGGGGTTTGTTTTACTTATAATTTATCTCTTCACGAATCTACTCTGCCTCTTATTCCTCCCTTTCATCCTCCCCTGTTTCCTCCTTTTCCTGTTGAAACAAATATATTTCTGTGTATATCTATGTTCCATATTTTCTTTAACCAGCTTAAATGAAAGTAAAGTTTACATGATACCCACTCTCCTCCCCTGTTCCACAGTTAGATTTCTATTTGTACATCCCAGTTATGTGAGGTGATAAATTCTCTCTCTCTTTCTCTACCTTCTTGTTAGGTTAGGCTCTGTGTACTTCTGATGGACTGTCATGGTCTTGTATGGTTCTGGCCTGTGTTACTTGGTGTCCTGTTACTACATTCTCTGGCTATTACATGTTGTATTCAAGGATCACAGAGGTGGCTCTGGCCAGGGAGCTTCAAATTTTCAGTGGACTCTATGTGTTGTGATCAGGGACGTGACGTGTTGGATTTTCCAGACTTTGGACCTTGGCTTGCCTCTGGTTGAAGCCCAAGTAGAGAGTTGCTGGTTTCAACCCCTGTCAGCTAAGGAGAAGGTTCTGCATATTCAGAGCAAGCTACTTTACCTGCATTCTCTGCTTCTGCTCTGAGCCTGAGATTCCCCTCTCCAGGGTTAGAGAAACACCATAACCCCTCTACCCTGAGGCTGCAGACGTAGCCCTTTGGCAGTCTGGTAATGTCAATGAATCCCTCCTTAGAATCATTTCTTGTTACCTACAGTCATAAGGAAAGGAGATGCTAAGCTTCAGTTAGAGGTTAGTGAAAATAAAGATGTATTTTTCCTTGTCCATTTGGCCCTTCAATAAGTCACCTTACTGTTCCTACCTAAGTGGGTTGACATTTTTTACCAGTCACTAAAATCAGTAGCACAGTTTATACCGTCCCATGCCTAGAGCTGGGGCGTCCTTACAAAGACAGCAGCCCAGTTGCTGTAAAGCCAAGCACAAGGGCTCTCTAGAGGACTGCTGCTGTGAATAGCTCTAAGGTTCTGAGCACATAGTATAGTGAACTCTATTTATTCAGCAGTAAACAAAGGCAAAACATTCACAGAAACCAAAGTACAGCATTCACAATGATACAACATAACTTACCACTAAAGTGGCCACATAGTTTTAAACAAAAGATGTCATTCAGTAAGTCCTTAACTCAATCATCCTTAAGGAGCAGTCTTCCTTAAGGGACACAAAGTACAAAGGTCAAAGTTTACCCACCCCTAGGTCACATTGTCTTAATCTCTCAGTCAAAAAGTCTTTTTTCTTGATTGGAGATTAGTTTCCAGCCATCTTTAAGGGGTACAAGGTACAAAGTACAAAGTTCTCCCACCCCTAGGCCACAGTAAATCATGATCTTCTCAGTCAGCACTAAGTACCCAAGGAGAGGTCTTTTCTTGGCTTGAGACTGGCTCCCCGATTCCATGGTTCCTCTTCCATGGGTTCAGCTCTTGCCTGAATCTACCCAACCATCACCTGGATTCAGAGGCAGGCAGCTTTCAGTTCCTCATCCAGCTCCTTGTCCAGTTCTTCGTCCAGCTCCCATTCTATATTGAAGCTCACAGTGTCCAGTCCACCTCAAGTCCTTTGCAGTTTCTGTTTCTAGGAAAACAAAGCTTAACAGAGCCAAAATAACATTCATGCACATTGTCAGCACCATCATCAATTCACTATCTGCTTGTGAAATCAACACAGACCTACAAACAAGGTCTGAAAACTCAACACAAATCATCAGCATAGTCCCAGGACCTCTGAAACCCTCCTCCAGGACTTCTGTAAACAGAAAACAGGAAAATCCTCTTTCAGGGCTTCTAGTAAGGTCCTAGGGCTTCTGTACAAAGTATCACAAACACAAATCAATACAGACAAACAGAGTGCCAGACACCACAAGTTTTCCCCTTCTCAGCTCTGCTCAGTCCTAGCTGTACTTGAGCTTTTTATCTATCACTAGCTCTGTCCTGTTCCACCCACCTCTTAATGTCCTTCCGGTTCCTGTCTTTGTCAAGTCCTTCTCACTGTGGGATTCACAGGTTCTTTTTCTTTAAAAAGAATTGATATAATTAGGGCAAGGCTCAAAACACTTGAACTGAAACAAGGTGTTAAGTACTTCTTTGTTTGCCACAAGCAAAGTTGCCCAAAGAATAGGTTACACTGTGTGCCAAGTGGGAGCAGAGCTTCCTGGATTTCTTTTAGGAAGCAGCTCCTGAGTTTGGGCTATACTCTCAGAGAGGTGGGGGTAGGGAGAAAATGAACAGACAAGCTAAGAACAGTCAAGGAATGGCAAGCCTTATATTTCCCATATTTTCTACTAAGCTTTAGGAGAATCCAGAGCAAGCCATTTTCTTATTTTAATTTGATGTTTTTTTTAAAGCACAGAGACTTTTTATTCTTTTTCTTCAGTTCCAAATTCTTTCTCTCCTCACTCCTCCTTTACCCAATGAGAAGGCAAGAGAAACACACAACCTATTACATAATCATACAAAAGAAATTTTTGCATCAGCCACATTCTGAGGAGAAATAGAGAAAAAACATGATTCGGCCTGTACTCCTAAGTCCATCAGTTCTCTGTCTGGAGGTGGATAGCATATTTCATCATGGATCCTTTAGAATTGTGATTGATTAGTGTGTTGATCAGTTTCTAAGTCTTTTACAGTTGATTATCTTCACAATATTGCTTTTACTGTGTAGATTCTTCTCCTGATTCTACTCACTTCACTTTGCATCAAGTTCATAGAAGTCTTCCCAGATTTTTCTGAAACCATCCCCTTCATCATTTCATACAACATAGTAGTATTCAGTCACCTTCATATACCATAATTTGGTTAGCCATTCTGCAGTTGGTGGACATCCCTTCGATGTCCAATTCTTTGCCACCACAAAAAGAGCTGCTACAAGTATTTTTGTACATACAGTCCTTTTCTTATTTCTTTGATCTCCTTATGGTATAGACCTGCTGACACTATTTCAGGGCCAAAGGCTATGCATAGTTTAAGCCTTTTGAGCATAATTCCAAATTCCTTTCCAGAATCACAGGACCAGTTCTTAGCCCCACCAACAGTGCATAGTTTACCTATTTTTCCGTATCCCCTCCAGCATTTGTCATTTTTCTTTTTTTTTTATGTCATCTTAGACAATCTGATGGATGTAAGGTGTTATCTCAAGAGTTGTTTTAATTTTCATTTATCTAATTATTAGTGATTTAGAGTATTTTAAAGTATGGCTATTGATACCTTTTATTTTTTTCTCTGAAAACTGTTTGTTCTTTTGCCCTGACCTTTTATTAACTGGGGAATGACTCTTGTTCTTGTAACTTTGACTCTATTCCCTATATGTTTTAGAAGTGAGACCTTTAAGGGGGGCTAGGTAGTGATGTGAATAGAGCACAGCCCTGTAATCAGGAGGACCTACGTTCAAATCCAGCCTCAGAGATTTAACACAAAAACTAGCCGTGTGACCTTGCGCAAGTCATTTAACCCCAATTAACCTCCAAAAGGAAAAAAAAAGGTGAGACCTTTATCAGAGAAAATTGATACAAAGATTTTTCCCCTGGTTTCCTGCTTTTCTTCTAACTTCATCTATTTTAGTTTTGTTTGTGCCAAAAATTTTAATTCTATGTATTCAAAATTATCCATTTTCCTTTCTGTGAATCTCTCTATCTCATTTGGTCATAAACTCTTCCCCTATCCATAGATACTAATTTGCTTATGAAATCAACCTTTCCATCTATATCATCTTCCCATTTTGAGCATGCGTATATAGTGGGAAATGTTAATAAATGCCTAGTTTTTGCCAAACTACTTTCAGTTTTCTCCATAGTATTTATTACATAGTGAGTTTTTGCCCTAATAGCTCAAATCTCTGGGTTTGTCAAACATGAGATTGCATGTATATTTGCTTCTGTATATTATATACCTAATCCGTTCCACTGATCAACCTCAGGGCAAGCCATTTCCAAGGCTTCTTCAGGAGACATTTCTCTGAGATTGTGTAGTTCAAAACCAGAACAACCTAATGTCAGGCAATTCTACCTGGAATGTATTCCTTTACACTAAAGTTAACTGAAATTAAAAGGCAGGTTCATCTCTAATAGCCATCAAAGTATCTGTCCTTTGCACATATGGCATTTTGTAGATTTTAAGAAATGCTAGGGCACACTATTGATCAATTTTCTATAGCTAGAGACACTGACTGGTAGCCTCTCTGCTGTGCCATTGTCCAACCCAAAATGTCATGTAAAATTGTTCTTTTTCAACCAATGTGCCTGCTCCACTTCTTCCAGCCCTGAGTATAGTATGTAGACAGAGAAGAAAAGAAGGAAAGGCACTTCTTGTTCAAGGAGCATTGGATTTGGAGTCCAGAGATTGTGAAGTTCAGATCCTAGTGCTAAATCCTGATAATTGTGTGACTTTGAACAAGTCATAGCTTTGTACTCTGTTGAATAAACTCAGAGTTGTTTTGAGGAAAGTTCTTGGGAAAGCTTAAAGTACTCTAACAGCATGTTGCCCTGGCCTTAGAGGGAGCTTTGGATGCTAGCAGTTAGAGTGCTCTGGTTCTATTCTAGGAACTTATGGAGGAGAAAGCAATGATGATTGTGAGTCAGTGCTAAAAAGCTCAAATTACTGGTGCCGTAAGTTTGAAAAGAAAAGCAGGAAAACAGAGGCCCAGAGGCAGCATGTACCATGCATACAGAAAAAGGAGACCCTCAATAGCCACTCACAAACTAGTACCTTAGAAATGGGATTTTCAGTTACTTGGTCCCAAGTACAGTAGAGAAAGAGAGTTGGTGTTCCCCACCCACCCACCTCCCTTGACTTCCTCACAAGGGAGACACATGAAAGAACTCATGATTAGCCTCCCCATTGATTCTAGACCTTCTCTGGAAAGATTTATACAGTTCAGTCATGGACTCCAAGCAGCCAGCACAAGCTTTCCTTTAGAAACCTAAGGACAAAGATCTCCTAAAGTCAAACATTTAACAATCATTTGCTAAGAACTTTCTAGGTCTGGAGATACAAATGCAAAAATGGAACAGCCCCTGGTCTGAAAAAGCCTACATTCTACAGGGAACAAAAAATGTTATGGGAGAGGGCACAGTCAGTTTGGAGGCTTCATGTAGATCAGGCTTTATGTAGATGGTATCACCAAATTGATTAACGGGATCAGAGGGGAATGTGCAGATCCTGTTATCGGAATACCTATTACAATATGCAGATCATATAAATTATTTTTAAGATTTATAAAGTGCTTTGTCCACACAGCATCCCTATGAAGTAGACAATGCAAGTATCATCGTCCCCTCTTGTCAGAGAGCTCATAGTCCCATGAGAAAGAGTGCACCTGCATGAAAAACTTCTAAGGCTACTTTCAAAGTATGCCTCCATTTACCATCTTCCTCTGATGCCTCCTCATGGCATGGAGGTGACTGTGTGTGTGTACATCACTGCCATTTCCCTAAGATACCTCCCCCAACTCCCCTCCTGTATAACAGAGAAGTCTAGTTAAGAAAAACCAGCAACATATTGGTCATGTATAACAAAAATATTCAGAGTGAATCACACAGGATTATTGAAAAGGGTAATCTGATTAGGCTGAGATGAGGTCAACTGCACAAAAAGTTAACTAGCAGCCCATAGGCAATAGGAAAGTAGATAAGTAATCAACTCTAGCACAAGCAAATAAACACTTTCCCTCCCAGCACAACCAAAGAAGAGCCAGAACTGTCCAGAGAGAGCATGAAGGGCTCCTCAAAAAGTTTGGTAAGCCTGTAGAAATAAAATCGTGGGGGGGGATGTCATTGTATAACAAAGATTCTCTATCATATACTTTAATGATTTTTAGCTGTGTGATAGTCTTGAACATTAAGGGTGAAAAAAAACTAAAAAGAGAGAAGAAACCACAATAGCATGTTTATCTTAGATGTAGAAGAGAAATAACTTTTTCAGTACAAAAAAACCTCAGTGTAATCAAAAGAAAATGGAAAATAGCTACTGTGAAAATGACACACATTTTGACACACAAATTTGACATCTAAACCATATAAGGACCTTTTTTTTAAAAAAAGGTACAAGGGGCGGCTAGGTGGCGCAGTGAGTAGAGCGCCGGCCCTGGAGTCAGAAGGACCTGAGTTCAGATCCGGCCTCAGACACTTAACCCACACAAACAAAAACCTAGCCATGTGACCTTGGGCAAGTTACTTAACCCCAGTTGCCCTAAAGGGGCGGCTAGGTGGCGCAGTAAGTAAGAGCGCCGGCCTCGGAGTTGGGATGACCCGAGATCAAATCTGGCCTCAGAAAATGAGCACCCACACATAAATAATGACTAGCCGTGTAACCTTGAGCAAGTTACTTAACCCCAATTGCTTAAAAAAAAAAAAAAAGGTACAAAATTAACTCCCAGTCCATAATGAATAAATAGTCAAAGGATAGACACAGGTAGTTTTACAAAGTGTAGAGAGACATTGAAAAATGTTTGGACTCAACAGCAATCAAAGATATGCAAATTAAAACAACTTTAAGGTAATACCCAACAAATTGCCCCAAATAATTAAAAATAATGAAACTCAATATCGATGATTCTATGGGGACATTGGAATATTTGTTCCTTGTTAATGGAATTGCAAACTTTAGATCTTTTTGGAGAGTAATCTGGCAATATTCAATACAAAATTACAGAAATAAGCATACCTTTTGAATGTGTTATCAGAAGCAAACATTTTAAAAAGAGCCGTTCAGAGATTTTCATAGCTCTAATTGCCAAGAAACAAAAACAAAACAGAGTAGAAGTACCGTAATGTCAAATACTGGGGCAGTGTTGAATAAATTGCATTCCATTGCTATAATGCAGTATTATGATACAGTTGTATGTGATTGATTGGGATAAGCAACACGAAGAAATATGAAAAGATGTTTATGAAATTATGCAAAATGGAAAAAGCAAAACCAAAAGGACAGAATATACACACTGTGACTCTATAAGATGGAATGGGATTAAATGAAGAAGCATGGAGACTTAGAATTGTTATAACATTTTAGATGTTGAAATTCATTTAAATATAAGTGGCTAAAAAGCAAGTCTGATTGGTTGAATTGATGTTACAACATATAGTAAGTAATTTAATAAAAACAGAAAAGGTAAAGTGAGATTGTGAGTCAGAAGACTTAAGTTCAGATCCAGTTCAGTTCTACTACTGTTGCTGTGACCTTGGGCGAGTTATTTAGGCTCTGGACCAGTTTCCTCATCTGTAAAATGACAGCCTTGAACTTGGTGACCTCTGAGATATCTACTCATTCGAGGTCTTATAAACATTAATCAGCCTGAGAGCATGGACATCCCACAACTGAATAGGCCACCAAAGAGAGGAAGCGAGGCTTGTCAGGAACAATGGGGAAGGGGGGAAGGAGGGGCCTCAGGTAGGACATTTCATATTGCAGGTAGATGTTAGGACTGTATGATCTCTCAGGCCCCTCTGGAACTCTGCTAGGACAGAGAATTACAGGGCAAAAGGAGATAACAGAACCAAAGGGTCAGGGCTGGAGAGAGAGTGGAGAGGGAAAGAGAGGATGGAAGGTTATGGGAGGCAGGGATGGGGCCATCCCTCACTAGGACAGAAGGTTGGGAACAGGAGGATAGCTTCAGCTGTTGTGTGGCTTCTGGATGCCACCACCATCAGCATAGGGAATGGAATGATTGTTAGAATATAGCCCATATACAGGCTTTACAGAAAAGGAATTGTTGTGAATCTGCGATTTTATTGAAAGAACCAAACAGGAAAACTGTGTGGCCATAAACATACCCAGACTGGGTTTTATCTTCCTAAGCTGTGAAAGCCCAATTTATGTTACCCTGAACAGATGACAAATAAGGCCCTGTTGTAATGATGCCAGTTTCTTCTGAGCATAAAATGATTTTAAGTTCAGTTTGTTTAGCTCACTCTGCTATGTTTTATTGGGTGCTGATAATTTGATTCTTCCCTTTCTAGCTCATAGGAACATGTCTGTGGGTCTCTTAATAAAGTATGCCATGACAGTTTTAAGTTAAATGAATGAGAGGCAATTATTTGATTAGCATGTATGAAGATTTCAGAGAATGAAATGGGCACTGTGCTTTTATATAGTCCTAAGGGAGAAGAATTTGGAAGTGATAATTACTGCTCAACAGATCAAACTAGTCCTCTGCTGGTGAGATAAATGCATAGAAAATAGCAGATAAATGAAGATGGATCCTCAGCCTCACAGCTGTATGACTCATGGTGGCATCTGGGGTCTATCACCTAACAGGTGCTCTCCCTTTCTGCTGGTGGAGGAACAACTGTTTGACTTGGGGGTGTCTCATCGCCAGGGAGCAGCCCTGAATCTATAAAGATGGTTAGCAGTTGTGTTCGGTGGTAGCTTCATTAGTCATGCTTGAGCTTACTCTTCATTGGTATAGCCAGCTTCCCAGCAGGTCTGAAATAGTTCCATTATAAGTCTATTAAAGTAAAATCCAAAGTGGCCATTACAGTTGTGGCTCAGAATATATAAGATTCATTACCAATGGCATGACCACTTCCATGAGGTAACTCATAGCCAAAAAGAAAACTGGCTTTCAGCTTTACAGTGTTGTACAATGTTGAGTGTCTGGGAAGGACCTGATCTATACTTCCATATGGAAATAATTTTTTTAACAAATAGAACCAAAAGGGCCAAGAGAACAAGCAGTCACTTTCACCCCTCTTATTTTAGGTTAGGGGCCGGCAGCCTTTCAGAAGTAGCAGGCCATGGTGCAGAGCCATTATACCTGGACCACTGGCAGGAGAAGGATGATATGTATTGATTACAAAGTATGGATTCTCTTGAGTGGAAAAGTGTGTGCCTTTGCACCTAGCACAATACCCAACACATAGTAGGCAATTAATAATGCTTGTGGGTTGATTGATTGACAGTGTGTATGTGTGTGTGTGACAGTGTGTTGGGGTGCTGACTCTCAAGCCAGGGTGGGTGTGGCATGGAATGGGTTTTTTGACAGGATGGGCAGGGAGGGGGAAGTATAGTGACAGATAACAGCTTTTACAAACAACAGGAAGGGGAACCCTCCTGCCACTGAAAATTAACCCATATGTAATCTTTGGTATGCATGCCAGCCCCATTGGTGTTTGTGTCCTTGCAATGCTTTCTGATCTTAGAGAATGCTGGGGCTACTCTTATTTCCAGAAGAGAGAATACAATATTTCTTAATCCTACTAGAGGCCAGGCTCTACCCCACCCCTCCTAACTCCCCTGCCCCCTGCCCCAAGAGGTGGATCAGAAAAAAAGAGAACAGGACTGCTTTTCAGTGATCCTTTAAGAAACCATTATTAGCCCTTTGTGCTTTCTTTCCTCCACAGGCTGTTCCCAAGCCCATTGCATTGGAGCCTTGTTTTGGTAACAGAGCAGCTGTCCTTTCAGTGTTTGTGAGACTGCCTCGAGGCCTAGGAGGAATCCCCCCACCAGGACAGTCAGGTGAGTGAATACTTCCCCTCAGCTAACATGAAAGCAGCAACCTGCCTTTGGCTCTGAGGAAGAAAGCTCAAGGTGGGAACCTTGACCTTTCCTGAGACATGCCAGTGCTAAAAGGACCTTAGAATACAGGAAATCAACCAGGAAAAAATTTTAAGCTTCTGTTCATACATAGATGATGAAAACACCAGGTGAGGCCCAGGGAGAGAAAATTGACAAAACAGATTATCAGAGCTGAGAAGGGCCTTAGGAAATAAAATGTCAGGTCTGGAAGAGATCTTAGAGCCAACATGTCCAAAATGGGACTCATATTTCTCCAGTAACCCATTCCTCCTCCAGAATTCCCCATTCTGTTGATGGCATCATCCTTCCAATCATTTGAGATTCACAGCAGTGGGTCATCCTTTACCTTCCTCTCTCTTCCAGATCATTCAGTTGTTAAGTTTTATCAATTCTGCTTCTCCCTTATCCCTTAAATCCATCCCTTCTCTCACTGGCACAGCCTCAGTGCTAATTCAGATCCTCATATAATAATCCTTGGACTATTAGAATAACTTCTTAACGGGTCTCCCTGATTTCATTCTCTTCCCTTTCCAATCTAGACTCTGCACTGCCAAGTTGGTGTTTTTAAAACAGACCCAAACATGGCATCCAGCAGTTAAAAATATTCAGTGGTTCCCTAGTGCCTCTGAAATAAAATGCAGACTTCTCACCCTGGCCTTTAGAGCTCTCTGCAGTCTGGCTCCCACACACCTTTCCAGCATCATTTCATAATATTCGCCTTCATGGTCTCTGTTCCATTCAGACTGATCTGCTAGTCCAGTGTACATGGCATCCTGTCACCCATCTTGGAAATGTGTATACTCACCACCCTCTCTATGCCTGGCCGTGCTCCTTATTTACCTCTACCACAGAAAATCCATAGCTGCCTTAACTTAAAACATACCTGAAGGGCCACCTCCAGAGGGAGGTTCTTCCTCATCTCCTATCCCTCAACAAGGTCATTAGCCACCCTATTAAAATGCCTTTTAAAAACTGTGTATGTGCTTTGTGTTTACTTATGTACCTTCCCGAAGTGTCACAGTAGATGGGGCCCTAGGCCTGAGGTCCTAAGTTCAGATCCAGCCTCAGACACTTAGTGTCTGGATAACTCACTCAATCTCTTTGCCTCAGTTTCCTCAGCTGTAAAATGTGGCTAATAATAGCACTTTACCTCCCAGGGTTATTGTGAGGATCGAATGAGATCATATTTATTAAAAAAAGCCCAGGGCCCCACCTGTAACGTGCTCTAGAAATGCTTATTCCCTTCCCTCCCAGAAGAGTGCAGGCTCATATTTGTCTTTGAATCCCCAGTACCTAGCACCGTGTTTGCATAGAGTAAGCACTTAGTAAGTGTTGTTGAATTTAACTGAACCTATTCCATCGTGGAGAAGAGACAGCTGAGGTGCAGTGAGTAAAGGGCCTGCCTTATCCCCTCCAGGCCTCTCATCCCCCCCAGGCCTCTTGTCCCCTCTCTGAGCCTCTCATCTCCTGGGCCTACATGGTACTGACTTGTGGACCCAGAGATACAAACTGGTCTAGCCCACATACACAGGAGCATGAGTTTGTTGTTGTTTTGGTTTTTTTGTTTTGTTGGGTTTTTTTGTTTTTTGCTTTTTGGAGGGCAGTTGGGGTTAAGTGACTTGCCCAAAGTCACACAGCTAGTAAGTGTGTCAAGTTTCCGAGGCTGGATTTGAACTCTGGTCCTCCTGACTCCAGGGCCAGTGCTGTTTACTTCGTCACCTAACCTCCCCTGCACAGGAGCATGTTACAAGAGAGGGTGTGCAGGCACAAAAACAGGGGCTCTGGGGGAGCAGGTTTTCCCTCAGTTATTTCTAATATTGTCTCAAGGTTTACAAAGCATTCTTTATACGAGGACTATGGAGGAAGCAGGACAAGTCTTACTGACTGCCCCTATTTTACAGAGGGATAGAGTGAGGCTCAAAGAAGGGAAAGGGCTTGGCCCTATGGGGCTCCATCTCAGGACACCAGACTCTAAACTTGGGACTCTTTCCACATGAAGCTTAACTAGCAAAACAACCCAAGAACCACAACCTGGAGTTCAGGGAGCAAGAGCTAGGAGCAGCAGCCAGGCCCAGGGTAACTGAGTGGGTCTGGCAGGGTGAGAGGGTCAAACCCAGTACTGGGGGAAGGCAGAGCCTTCATCCTCACTCTGTGGCCCTGGGGGGGGGGGCGGGGGGGTGAGTTTCAGAAGCTTCCTTCGCTTGGTTTGCTTATCTGAAAAAGTCATAATAATCCTTACCTTGCAGTGTTGTTGTGATTAATGAATTCTGTAACCATCACAGCACTAGAAAAGTGGGAGCTGTTGTTATTGCTGTTTGAAGGTCAGGGCCCAGCTCTAGTCCCATTTTTTCAGAGGATAATTTCATCTTACTCTTTGGGCACTGATACTAATAGAGGGACAGCCCCCTCCTCCCAAGGGAAACCTAGCCTGGGAGGGGGGAGGAGGGGTGGATGAAGGGAGAACTCAGCACTTGATTTCCATCCCTCTTCCCGCTGTACATGCACAAAGGGAACACAGAGAAGGCTATTTGGAATCTCAAGTATGTTAGTCTAAGATGCTTCAGGTTTGTGAGGTTATATTCCCAGTCTCTTCCTCCTGAGTACTCCCTTTGCAGTTTGTCCAGGCCAGCCCTTAGCCCCTAGAGGAGGCGCTAATAGGATGACATTTCTTAGCAGCTTCCTCCTCGAAAAGGAGAGCCCACTGAATGCCTGCAGCACACAGCTGTGCTGGTTTGGAGGGAGGGGGCAGAGGGAGGAAGCAGCTCTTTGGGCAGTGCTTGACCTTTCCAAATCACCTTCCCCACCAGGTCTGGCCTTCAGGTATAATAATAGCAAAGACTCTGCTGTAATTAGAAAGTGAAGCCTAATGTCCCCTAGCTGTTCCCAGTCAGCACACTCCTCTGTCTACTTCTCACCCCCCTCTATCTACTGCCAGCTTACATAGTACCTTCCTCAGGTGTCACTGCTTCTGCTCACCCCAGCTGAAAGTATCTGCTCCCCGAGATTTTCCTGGGGTTCTTTATTAGAATTCCTCTGGCCTGTCACATCCTGCCTTAGACCACATTTCTTTTCTTGTGTGTTGAATGAGCCCATACAGACCCACACCCAGGAAGGAGATAAGCTCCTCAAGCAGGGACTCTGCAACTTCATGCATCCTTTTCTCCCCAAGGCTTCATCAAAGACTTTGAACTTGATAGGTATTTAATGTTTGTCAAAATGAAACCATAGCATGAAATGCATTTTCTTACAGAATCATAAAAGTAGATAATTCTGTTTCCTTCCACCAATGCCTGATACCATCACAGGTGCTGGACAGATAGTTAAGCAGCCTATGAAAAATATAGTACATGGGTTTTTTTTTTCCCCAATACTTCATTTTAATTTATTTTTAGTTCTCTCAGTTCAATTCTCTCACTTTCCCCTCCCTCACATATTGATAAAGCAAGAAAAACAAAACTTGATACAAATATGTATAGTTATACGAAAAAGATTGCACATTAATCATGTCCAAAAAAATAAGAGAGAGAGAAGAAAATAAGCGTCAGTCTGCCCTCTGAGTCCCTCAGTTCCCTGTTTGGAGATAGCTTGTTTCTTCATGAGTCCTTTGGAAGTCTGGTGGTCACTGTGTTGATCAGAGTTACTAAGTTTTTCAAAGTTATTTTCAAAATATTGTTGTTACTATGTACATTGGTCTCCTGGTTCTGCTCACTTCTCTTTGCATCAGTTCATATAGACCCTCCCAGGTTTTTCTGAAACCATCCCCCTCTTCATTTTTTTCAGCACAGTAGTACAGCATTTCATCACATTCTTGTACTGTAACTTGTTTAGCCATTCCCCAATTGATGGTCATTCCCCTCAGTTTCCAATTCTTTGTCACCACAAAAAGAGCTGCTATAAATACTTTTGCACATGTGGGTCCTTTTCCTTTTTTTTTAATCTCTTTGGAATATAGACCTAGTAGCAGTATTTCTGGGTCAGAGGTCATGAACAGTTTGTAGCTTTCCAGAAGGCAGGCTGCTTATTAGTGCTGATCCTGTTGGGGTCTCTTTTCAGGACTTGCTGTGGCCAGTGCACTGGTGGACATTTCTCAGCAGATGCCAATTGCTTACAAAGAGAAATCAGGAGCCATGCGAAATCGGAAACAGCAGCCACCTGCACAGCCTGGAACCTGCATCTGATGCTGGAGCATGAGGACTGTCCCTGTAAGGGTTTTAACACACAAGAACAGTTGGAAGGGGAGGGAAGGCAGGGGAGGGGGGAGGGCCACAGATTTTACAGTCATGGTGCAAGCGACTGGAGATTCTTGGAGAAGGCAGCGTCCTTGAGCCCAGCCCTGTCTGCACGGTCGTTTGCTTTGTCTGGAAGCTGCTCCAGTTTGTGTTCCAGAGTCCACCCTTTTCTTTCTCGTCAGATTCATTTAATTTAATTACAGGTCCAATAATGATCTTGTCATCATTATGGGAAGTCAGTGTAAATAAAGCCAGGAGAACAGTTAGGAATGAATGACACTCAGGTTTACACATGGAAAACTGTTCCTGGGGACTTGTATTTCTCAACTGTGCAAAAAAAAAAAAAAAAGATGCTGTGTTTACAGGTAAATGTTAGTCATCGATAACTCACCAATGCAGGCTTTTAGGGAACCTTCAGGTGAAGTCAGTTAATTTTCATCTGAAGTGTATTCTCTCTTTAAAAAAAAAAATTGCTGTTTATTCTTGAACCATCTAGGCAGAGATATCTCTCTTCTATGGAGTGGTATTTTTCTAGTTGAGAATTATTTACAGTCCATCTCTTTGGAATCATGTCAAAGTAGAATAGGATGAGACTATTTTAATATAAAGATCAGAAATGTCACTTGGAAAGAATGCAAATTATTGTGGTTTTCTAAGGAATCTTGGTTAATATAGTCTTAACCCATTTAGAACACACACACGTGCACACACACACACACACAAAGTGCCTAGACTTTAAATAGATCTAGCAATTGGGAAATTAGTATACATAAGTTTTTACATAATTGCATTCCTATATTCCTGTAAAATTTAAATGGTTACCCTAGGCAATCTGTGCTCTTTTCTAAAACCTAATTTGCAGCCAAGAAAGATGATAGAATTTTCCCACCCAAGGACGTGCTTAACCTGGTAGCAGTACCTGGAAGGGAAAGTAGATTTGAGCTACAATATCCTATGTAAAAGCTGCTGTTCTCAACTCTTGTCCCAAGTCAGAGGTGTGTGAATGTGGAGTGTCCCTTGTGTGTGTCCCATAACCTTCTAGGTCTCAACTTTAGTGTTTCTCTTTACCCTTCCTGTGCTTACTCCCAGGGCACAAAAGTGGAGGTTTTCATCCTCCACATCCACTGAGGGAATAAGGAGAATCAGAGCACCACGTTAGGTGTTCTTTGGCTCCTGGGAGCAAGACACAGCTCTGTTTCCTGTGTCCATTTCCATTTTAACCTCATCTGCCTTGAGTGTCTATTTTCTTCAGGGTATAGGCTGGTGGACTCAGATATCTGTCTGGAGAAAGGGACAGTCCCTCATGGGATTCTATTCACTTCACTTCAGCTGTGTGCAAGGCCTTTTGCTTGGCCCTGTACATATAAATATGAAATAAGACAGAGGCCCTTCTAGTAAGAACCTTGCAATCTAATAGGGAGAATGAGACATAGACCCAAATAATTATCGTGCAAGGTAGAATGTGGTAGAGGCAAAGAAGAAATTCAGATGGTACTGTGGGAAAATGTGAGTAGGAGGAAGCCACTTTCACTGGGGCTTCCACCAAGGGTCAAAGCCCAGAGCCTACCATGACATGCAGAAGGGGAAAGAAGACATTTGCCTTCTTTCTCCTCAGGAGGAACCTCCCCACCTCAGTCTCCCCAGTTGTGGGAGGCTCTTCTCCACCAACTGGAACCTATGATGAGGAATAGTAAAGACTGAGCACATCCAGAAGTCTGAAAAGGAGAAACTCAGGTTTACCACATAGAGTGAGCACTACAGAATGATTCTAAGATGAGCAGAAAGAAAGGACTCTTAGAAACTGGAAGAACTGTACCTTTTCTCCCATTTTCTTCTGCTCTGTCTCTTAATATCCATAGTAGCTGGTGGGAAAAACCACTCCCACACTGCCTCAGCAAGACCTAGGCTATGACAATGGACTAGAAGAACTTCTCTCCCAGTCTCATCTCAGAACAACTCTGGTGGTGATGGAAGTGTACCTTTGGGCTTTTGGGTCCTAAGACCTGTGAGAACAAATGCCTTAGGAATTTTCTCTTAGAAACACAACCCTGAAGAAATGCAGTGATTAGAGAGCTTTTTCTGTTCTCTGACCCTTATAAACCTATTCTTTGTCCTGGGGTAAGATCCCCGTGCTTTTTTTCCTAAAAAACCAACAACACTATCTAATGTACACATGAATTACCTCCAGTAGACTCAGTTCTCTAAGAATGGTCACTTTCCTCTTCACATAGTACTGGCCAAGAGCAAGGGTATATAACCTCTGAAGGTCCCTTTCAACTCTGACTCTGTATTTCCAGGTGAACCCAGAGAAGGAGACCCCACAGCCCCCCTCTGCCTAAGATTGTCCATCCAGCTTCTCCAGGAGGTGCCATTTATGTAAAGACCTTAAGAGTGATCCAGGCCTGTTGGGGAGGAATGGGGAGGTGGGGAAAGAGGCTGTGGAAGCTGCCTCTTGCAAGAAAGTAACCTCAGCATTGACTCTGAGGACTGATTTTCTCTTTGCTAAGACATCATTCTCTGCACCTCTCCCCCGACACCCCTCAGCAACCCCCTGCCCTTTCCTTGATAATGTCATTGTTGGAAAAGCCCTGCACAGTAAGTGACTCAGCCACAGAGTGGCTAAAGGTGGGCTCTTCATGACTTACAGGAGAGTATGCAGAAGGAGGCAGAAGTAGAAGACAAGGCAAACAGAGCCCTGCAGACCAGAGTGAAGAATTCCCCTGCGGAGCGGCCTTCCCACCAGGTTTCTCTGCCCAGACATGGCATGGCTGGGCTCTTGTCATGTCTTTGCCTCAGCTCTGCTACCTTCAGCAGACGCTTCATCCAGACTGAAAGTTCAGCTGGAATGGGAGAAGCAGTCTCTAACAGCTGATGTGTCGCACTGCTAAGCCAGCTCCGGAGCTCTGGAAATAGGCCAATGTGTCACCAGAGTCTGTGAATCAATGAAAACCATTTTAATAACACGGTGGCATCGTGTACAAAATGCTAAATCTTTGAAAATGCACATAAAACAGAGAAGCTGCTCATGTATTTTTGATGTGTTTTAAATGATGTCTAAGTTTTGTCTTAATAACATGCCCTAGTGCTAAGTACTGGGTATCTTTCAGAGCTCAGAGACGTCATCCAATTAGATCCTGATGCTCTGCAAATTGAGCAGGAAAAATATCCCCAATGTGTTGATGCATTTAAATGCAACTCATTTCAATGAAATAAACAAAATATCTCAAAATAAAGCTTTTCTCCTACTTCAAAAAAGGCAGGAAGAATCAGGCATTAAATCAGCTTAATGCAGCTGTTCCTTAGGAGAGTGTTAAAATGAAGCTATTTAGCCTCTTGTCCTTAGAATTGGCCCAAATCTCCATTTGCTAGGGGGCCATGACTTTAGGGCAGAGGTTGGATGCCCTGAGTTTCAGCCCTAGAAATATTTCCCTTGGTTTTTATAGGAGAACATGGAAGCAAAAATTCCAGAGCCATGTCTTAGTTGAAATTCATGGTTGTGGCTTTGTTAGGTTTCTGGTGGAAATTTTCCAACCTTTTAGTTTAAAACATGAATGATGCCTTTGGGCACTGAAAAATAAGGGTTATGTTTATTTGGTTATTTTGTTTGCAAATAGCCCCTGTTTTTTCCAACAAAAATTTCATAAATGTTTGTAGCCATTATGTGCAGCAGCCAGTAATACCCCTGTTTACTTGTTTCCTCCCTTACTCCTTCCTATATCTTTATTTGTCTAGGAACCTGAAGTCTGTTCTCTGGGTACAGAAAGACTGAGTTCCCTTCTACCTCTCCCCAAGACCCGTCTGCCCAAGAGAAGGGCAACCTCATTGCTGTGAGATGTACTGAGAGAGAATTCTAGGCCCACAGATTTTCCCAGGTGATGTGTGCAGGGAAGAAAAACAGGGCTGAGCAAGGAGGTCTCTGGGTAAAGAGGACCAGAACATTGAGTCACTGACCCTAGAATTGACAGTGAAACTTCTTCTAGTCCCTCTTCAGGGAAAGATGTCATTAGCCTAGTGTAGATCACATGCACTCACCTTGGAATTGGAGTGACTGGGAAGAGGAGGTTGGCATGGCCTAGAGGATCAAATAGACACTTGACTTTATCAGTTACTCCACAGCTTGTATCTTGCATGGTCAAGTTCAAGTTTATTGGGGGGTGGGGTTTTTCTGCCAACCAAGCACAAGGTTAAGGCAGAGTCAGGTTTTTTCACTTCCTTACCTTTATCAGACATACATTTCCAGTTAAGCAAGGGATGTGGCAGTGGTTGAAGAAGAGTAAAGTATTCCCTGTAACAGGAGGTCTCTCAGGAGAGGAACGAGAGCACAGATTATCAGGGATAGTGTTGTACAGGGAACTTTTGCCCAGTTTGGACTAGATGCCCTCCAGTTCTGAGATTCTGTTCAAACTAAAGAATTGGCTCTGACTTCCACCTGTACCATAGGGAAGGCCTGGGAGAGATGCCTCCCTTCCCTCTGTAAACCAGACTCAAGGGCAGGGGTATGAACAGAGGTAGGCTGATAAGAGGCAAATTATGCTCAGGATATTTGCTGTCTCTTCCACTTTGGGGCTCAAATGACAGTTATCCAATTTACTGAACTTTTCTTAAACAATAAAAATTCTTGTGCATGTCTTCCAGGTACTGTAATTATCCCCGAGAGATATTTTCCCCCCCGATTAGTAATTCACACTAATAAAAGCTCTGCCAAGGAGGAAAAATTGTGTAATAGCCTGTAAAATCTGTCAGTCCACCCTTTTAAAAGAAATCCTGAGAGAGATTCCCACTTATTCAGAATTTGGACCTAGCACACATTAACACTAGTGAAACCTTTCCTTGAACTAATTCTGTCTTTGGAAACTCCTTGGGTCTGCGGTTATTTCCAGTTCTTCTGTGTTCGGACTCCAGCTTAGTTTGTTAATATGTATAATTTAGCATTGATTGCACTCATATGTAAATACGGAGTAAGTATTGTAAACTATTTCATTGCTGGGGATCGTGGGTGTTATACATACACAAGTTAGGACTGCAACTTTTTGGTATTTTTTTGTATTGTAAGATAACAGCTAATTTAAGCCGGAACAAGAGAATTCTGGGAGGTCTGTGCATTTTAAACACAAATGTGAAGTACGTGTATATAAACAAAAAGTAAATACTGTAATACAAAATTTCCTTCGGAAATAAAAGTAGAAGATCTGGTTAAAGTGGAGCTTTTGAATCTAAGTATTTGCTCTCACATTTCTGTCTTATCTTTTATTTTTTGGTCACCAGATACTAAGGCAAAAAAAAAGAAAGAAAGAAAGAAAGAAATCCAGTGGAGAAAAGATGCCTTTAGTCCCAGCCATAGATTGGAGACTTAAAGTCTTCATCTGCCAGTCTGTCTGGAGGCTTCTCAGTAAGGCTAGTTCTGGGAGTCTTGAATTTCCTACTGAGAAAAGCATCTGAATATATTGGAAAGTGAGTGCCTAGATCCTTGAACCAGATAAGAGGTGGAGCTCCTGTGATACCTCCTAGCTATAAGACTGGGCAAGTCATTCAATTGAAATAACATGTGTTAATCACTTTGCAGTGACTTCATGTCTCTGTGCCTCGGTTTCCTCATCTGTAAAATGGAGATAAAATACTTAGGCTACCTACTTCATAAGAGTGTTATGGGAAAAGTGCTTCTTGAAGCCTTACAGTACTCCTGACAGAATAAACCCTTAGGGGATTGTGACCCAGTGAGAAAACATGTCAACTGTCTACTTCTGTAGACACAGCCCATTAAAATTCCTCCTTGCCCCTCCCCCTCAGCTGGAGAAGGCATGCAGCCTTGCTGCATGTGCCTTAATGGATCCCACTAGAAGCCAGAAGAAGCCTGATTGTTCAGAGGAATGTGTTGGCAAGACAGGAGAATCTTGCAGTGTCTTTCAAAAGCATTTGTATCATTTTCCTTCCAGGGCTGGTTGTAAGGGAAGATACTTGGTGAGTTTTTAAGTGCGGCAGAAAGGTGGGGTGCCACATCCCTGGCCTGCCCCTGGCTCTGCCTTAGCTTCCCCTCCTCTCAGTGAAACAGAAGGGCTTTCCCACCATGGCCATCAGGAGCAGAACAGGGATGTCTCAGAGGCCCCCACTCAAGGTCGCTCAGGAAGCAGCTGGAGCCAGGCCCAAGAAGACCATTTTTTCCAGTCATTACTACTCATAATTTCCCCATTTTGCTCATTCCATTCAATATAGCAATGTTTCATTCATGCATTATAGGCGACAAAAGAGCAGTATTTCTGATGAGGCAGTATGGGTTAGTGGAAAGAACTCAGAGCTTAAATTCAGAAGGCCTGGGTTCAAATTCTGCTTTTGATATTTACTCTTTGTGTGATCATGAACCAATAACTAACCTCTCTGAGCCTCAGTTTCTTTACATGTAAAAATAGGAATAATAACGTCACTACTAACTTCTCCAGGTGGCTCTCAGAGCTGAGATCAGGTAATGAAGGGCTTTCTTTGTAAGCTTTAGAGGCCACAGCATCATCTGGTCTAGGACTCCATTTTTTGCTGTTTTGCAGATGAGGAAAAACAAGGCCAAGGGAGCTCATGGCTTCCCCCAAATGGCTCAGCACCCCTTTATCTTAGTGTCATTCATTCAGAAACAACTTGTTCATCACCAGCAGGGCCACCCTGCAATTCCTCTGTTCTCTGTTCAGACTCAGAAGCACAAAGAGCCCAAGACTAGACACAATCATTGCCCTGAGCGGCAGTGATCTCATTAGACAGAGTGTCATGTGAAACATTCAACAAAATAAGGCAGTGTGTGATAACCTTCCCCCTTGAAGGGTGCAGACTGTAAGTGTCAGAATTGAGAGAAAATGAAAGATCAGAGGCCAGTCAAGGCTTCACAGATGAGGACTGGGCTGAACCTTGGAGAATGAAGAGGAGAAAGATGAAGGGCAAAGTAAACAGGAGTGGGGGTCAAAAAACCCAGGGTAGGCCTGTGATAAGGGCTAGTCAAGGGTATCTGAGTTCAAATCTCAGCTCTGCTGTGACCTTCAATGAATCCTTTAGCCTCTTGGCCTCAGTTTCCTCATCTGATGAAAGATCTCTAGGGTCCCTTGTAAGTCTAAATCTTTGTTCTTATGATCCTGTTGTCTTCTCTAGACTAAACATTCACAGCTCCAAATCCAAAGTAGTTTCTTTGACTATGTGATCTTCCTTCAAAAAAAAGACTACCTTCCTTCTGTCTTTGCCATCTCCCTCCTTCCCATTCCCCTCTTTCTCTATTTCATTGTCCTCCTGTTTCTCCCTTAATTCCAGCTCTCTTCTGTTCAACCTGTTCCAAATTCAGAAAGTTCCACCCCCAAATCCCTCACCCCCCTTAGCATCCTTCCCTATTCCTATTCCTCTCAGCCAAGCCCAACTTCTCAACTTCCTTTCTTCCCCATCAGCATATCCTAATCTTCTTTCTCTCAGTCTGTCCTAAGCATTTAGCCTATATGTTGAGTATTCATAATGATGAGAGTCTTGGTCAGGTACAGGTTGAAATAGATGGCCTCAGAAGTCCCTTTCAGGCCCTCAATTCTGGGAACGAGCCTGGTGTGTCAAGCTATGGTGCAGAGTGAGATAAGGATTGATCGTTAGGGTAGGAGCAGGATACAGAGGGATGTGAAATGTGACTAGGCAGCAGTCTGTATGGGGAAAAGCTCTGGGTGTTATATTGGGATTGGAAGATCTGAAGGCAAATGGTTTCAGTCATTTATTTGCTGTGTAACCCTAAGGAAGTAATTTAGTCTCGGCTTTAGTTATCCATAAAATGGGGATAATAAGGGCACTTCATTTCACAGGCAATTATGAGGATCATAAATCAAATAAAATTAATTTGTGTATATGTGTATGGGACTCGCTGGGAGGGACACCAGAATATTGTCAAAACAGTTGTTGCAGGTAGATCAAAAAAGGAGAGATCGATCACTTCTTCATCTAACATGGTACCTCTTGCTATGCCACTCTGCATCATCATGTCTTCCAGTGATTCTCTGAATTCTTCATATCCATTGTTTCTTCTTGCATTTCATTACATCTTTTTACACTCATGTGCCACAATTTGTTCAGCCATCCCCCAATCAGTAGACATCTATTGGGTTTCCAGTTCTTTAGTACCACAAGTAGTGCTGCTATAAATTGTTTAGTATATATAGTGCCTTTCCTTCTGTCTTTGACTCTGTGCCTTGTACTTTTCCCAACTTTTTCTACAACCCATTATTTGGTTCATGGTCTTCTCCACCCCATCCTTGCCATCATCCATAGCCCTCTCTATTCTACTTAATGTCTCTTCTAGTGGATTTACCAGTTAATTTCTCCACCATCCCTACCTCAGGCCCACACACTTACATTGTCTCACCTTTGAACGTGGCCCCTCTTAAAATTGTACCACTCCCAAGATCTGAAGACACAAAATGCCATTCTCCAGTATCAACTTCCCGACTACCTTTCCCACTCAAACAAAGCCTTTTTGCCCATATCACATTCTCTGATCACCTACACCATCCTTCTTATCTCAATCTATCTCTCCCACACTAGCTTTGTTCACCTCCAAACCCAACCTCGACCCCACAGCCAACCATATTAACATTTCACCATCTACCACCTTAGAATTCCTTACTCCCTAACCTGCCACCCTTAACCTGTGAATCTACACCATTGGGTAACCCTTGGAATGTAATCCCAGCTGAAAGACAGCCAGTTGTGTTGGATAGAGGGCTGGCCCTCACAGTCAGGAAGATCTGAGTTCTAGCAGTATGACCAGAGGGGAGAAGGCTCAAAGACAGCCAAAAGGGAATCCTTGTGTACGATTGGAATGGATAGAAGGTGTAGATTGTGGGAGTTGAGGACGCTTTTGAACTGGGGGTATTTGGTGGGCTGTCAGTTTTCATATGGCAGTCTAGCACGTATTATGAAGTCCCCAAATAGAAGGGTGAGGGTTACATTGGAGAGAAATACTTATGAGCCAGGAACTAAGCAGAGGGTGGACCATGTCACTTCCCAGCTCAAATTCCAGCACTCCCTCATTGCCCCTAGCATCAGTTACTGTTTGGCTTCATGCCTGTCCCCAACCACTCTTTCCCGCCTTGTTATACATTATTCCCTAGCTCTTATCTGGGTTTTCACACAGCTGTCCCCCAACCCTAGAATTCACTCCTCCCCTCAACCTCTTGGAATCCCTTCTTTCCTTCAAAACCCAGCTCAAGCACCACCCTTCTACATGAAACCTTTCTTGATCCCTCCAGCTCCTGGTCCCTTTCCCCTCCAAATTAGCTTGTATCAATCTAGTTAATATTTTTTCATGTTTCTCTGCCCACGTAAGCCCTGCCGCCCCCTTCCCATAGAATTCAAGCTGGTTGAGGTTACAGATTGCTTCATTTTTGCCTCTGTGTTCAGCATTCAACATTGTTCCTGGTATGTAATCAATGATTGAAGGATTGACCTGACTGAGATCAGATAACCAGTCTGGAGTGGATCTCGTTAACAGTTATGTGACTTCCTACAGCACCATTTAGTAGCATGGGTGTCAGAGCAGAGAACTGATTGATGGGAGGGTAGTCTAGGATTTTGGGAAGGGATTAGAACAAAGACCAAGCGGTTCAAGAGGAAAGGACAGTACTAGAGGGCAAAGACTGAAAAGTGAGGTCAGAGCAGGGGGAAAATGAAAGTGATGGCCTGGGACAGTATTGAGGAGTAGAGGGTTCACCGTGGATCACTGTGAGAATGAAGTTGTGGTGGGGCATAGGGAGAGATGGAATGATAGGAGGCTAGGCTCAACTAAAGGACTTTCAGAACTTGTGATCAAAGCAAAACACTCATGGGCCACTGTTAGATCAAAGGTGAGTCCTCTCCTGTGTGTGGCTGAGGGGGAGTAAAGGAGCAGGTCATAGGCACTGAAGGAGCATCAAAGGGAGGGGCTGGAGTCTCAGGCCCTCCATTTATTACTATGCCCTGAACTGCAGCCTCGAGGCCTCAATCTTGGCTCCCTGTGGCCTCTCCTCATCCTCACTG
Organism: Gymnobelideus leadbeateri; assembly: GCA_011680675.1. Taxonomy (NCBI): domain Eukaryota; kingdom Metazoa; phylum Chordata; class Mammalia; order Diprotodontia; family Petauridae; genus Gymnobelideus; species Gymnobelideus leadbeateri. Next base: position 44,639 of record WOXC01005075.1, read on the forward strand.
TAGTCTCCGCTCAGCAGGCTCTCCTCTTGTGAGCCTTACTCCACCCTGAAATATCTTTGTGTCCAGAACCTGGTTTTAGTTTGCTACAGGCCACCAGGTCAATCCTGCAATCATTGATTACATACCACACACACACACACACACACACACACACACACACACACACACACACACACACACTCACTCTCTCTCTCTCTCTCTCTCTCTCTCTCTCTCTCTCTCTCTCTCTCTCTCACTGAGTGAACTCTCAGAGCTCCCTATTACCTAGAGGTTTAAATGCAAACTTCTTTGGCATTTAAAGCCCCTTCCTGCCTGGCCTTGACCTACCTTTCCAAGTTTTTTCTTCACACTTCTCCCTTTCACACACTTAAACCTCGATGCTCTCTGTGCTTTAACACAAACCGTCTCCCATGCCTATAATGCCCTTCCTTCTCACCTCCCCCTCTGAGAATCCCTCGCTCCCTTCAAGTTTCATCTCCAGGGGCTCCAAGCTCAGCCTGAAGACAGGTGTGAATACACCTCCTATTCTTCAAAGAGTTGAGACCGAGGGCTTGGAACTTTGTGCACGCCTGAATTTGATGATGCTGTTGCTGCTTAGTTTTGTTAAAATTGCTTTCTCCCCTCCTCCCTTTTTTTTAAATTCTTTGTTGTAAAGAATTTCTCCCTAGGAAATGAAAGTGATACAAGAGCAAAAGTTAATCAACAAGAAAACATTTTCAAAGAACAAAAGAGAACATAAGTTCCTTGAGAACAGGGATGGTTTCAGTTTTGTCTTTGAGTCTCCTCATTCCCAACACAGTAGTTCTGTACCCCAAATGGCAAGAAACTCCCTGTTGTCTCCCACATTGGTGCCCAGGCTACAGATTGTGCCTGGAATAGCCTATCCTCTCTCCTCTCTCTGTCCACTCCTGTCCCTTTGTCCATCTAAGGATTTCGAATGCTTCCTCCTATGGGACGTCTCCTCTGGTTCCCCATTAATAAAGAATGTCATCAGGGTGGCTAGGTGGCGCAGTGAGTAGAGCGTCGGCCCTGGAGTCAGAAGGACCTGAGTTCGGATCCAGCCTCAGACACTTAACGCACACACAAACAAAAACCTAGCCGTGTGACCTTGGGCAAGTTACTTAACCCCAATTGCCCTCCAAAAAGCAAAAAAAAATAAAATAATGTCATCTTTATTTTTAAAAACTTATTTATTAAGTGCCCTTTGTTGTTGTTCAATCCTTTCAGTTGTGTCTGACTCTTCGTGACCCCATTTAGGGTTTTCTTGGGAAAGATCCTGGAAGGGTCTGCCATTTCCTTCTCCACCCATTTGACAGGTGAGGAAACCGAGGCAAACAGGATTAAGTGACTTGCCCAGGGTCACACAGATAGGAAGTGTCTGCAGCCAGGTTAAATTCATGTCTTCCTGACTCTAGAACCAGGGCTCTGTCCATAGGGCCAATCTTTTGTTTGCTCTTCTCAAATACATACATGTGACATTGCAGTATTACATAGTTGTTTTTGTTTTTCCCACTACTAGACTGTGAGTTCTATGAGAGCAGGGGAACTGTCTAAACTTTGTACTCTTTGGTGTGTTAATGTTCTCTCCCCACTCCTTCCCCCCCCTCCATCTCGTCTCCTCTCTCTCTCTCTCTCTCTCTCTCTCTCTCTCTCTCTCTCTCTCTCTCTCTCTCTGTACATGAACACACACACATATATAACCTGCAGAAATTCACAGACAGTTATTAAGGGGAGATGAGGAAATACACACAGCTGGAGCCTTTGCCTCAGTTCCTTGTGAAAGGCAGTATGGTTCAGTGGCTAGAACACTGAATTTGGAGTCTTTGAATAACTGTGGGCATATTAACTCTAGTCAATAACTCTGCAAAGTGAGAATGTTGTAGAATGTTGGGAGGGGGTATTCCCTAACAGTGGTGTTGTAAGGACAAAATGAGAGATTCTCTAAAGCCCTTTGCAAACCTGGAGTGATCCTGAGCAAGTCCCCTTCAGAACTCAGGAGCCAACCTCCCACTTGGTTTCCTCCCCTCCACACAGCTGCCAACTGGTCTCTCATTCCTAAAGTTTGGATTACACCTTGTTAACTCCCTACCCAAAAACCTTCAATGGCTCCCTATTACTGCCAGAATAAAATGCAGATTCCTTCACCTGGTATTTAAAGTTCTCCCCAGTAGGACTCCAGCTTGCTTTCTAGCCTTATTTCCTATTAGTCTCCTAAAAATCTGTGTCCCAATTAAACTGCTCCCTGCACATGAACCTCCATGTCCTGCCTGCCTTTGCCCAAGTTTGGAAGGTGTGCAGTCCTTACCTGTGCTCCAGAAAATCTCTAGTTTCCTCCAGAGCACCACAGAAAGGCCACCTCCTCCAGGAGGGTGCTCCTGATTCCCTCCATCGATAATATTCTCTCCCTATTGAAATTACTTGGTATTCTTCCATTGACACCGTGCTTATTCACTGGTATATGTATTTTAATCCCCAGGACAAGGACTGTTTCAGTTCTGTCTTGGTGTTCCCAGCCCCTAGCATAGTGCCTTGGGTATAGTGAATGCCTGATACATAGTGAATCCCTGATAAATGGCTGGTGAAGTTTCTTTATCTATGGAATAAAGGAAGGGTCTGAGGTGCTTTCAGTTTGAAATCCTATGATCCCCTCTTCTGCCTCACCTACTGGCCTGAGACTGGCAGGCTGTGTGGGCAGCTAGGTGGCACAGTGGATAAAGTGCCAGGTCTGGAGGCAGGAGCACCTGAGTTCAGATCCTGCCTCAAATATATCCTAGCTGTGTCATTTAACTTCTGTTTGCCTCAGTTTCCTCATCAGTGAAATGAGGGTAACAATAGTACCTAGCTCCCAAGGCTGTTGTGAGAATCAAATGCGATTGTAAGTACAAGCACTTAGCGCAGGGCCTGACATGTCATAAGTACAAGACAAAAGTTAGCTCTTATTATATTCCCAATGCTGCCCCAGGGAGCATGACTGCCCCCCCCACATGGAATAAGAAGCACCATGTGTGTGGAAGGAGGAAAGGGAGGCGGGGAGAGAATGACCATGGGTAGGTGACCTTAGAAGTCCCCCATGTACCCCATTCAGAAGGGGGCTGGGGAGTGTGAGAGAGATGAAGAAAGGCCCAAGTCTCAAAGGGATAGCCCAATGTGGTCAGGAGAGTAAGGACAAGTCCTGGTTCCTGCCATGACTCACTTGGTCACAGAGCAAATCACTACCCTTCTCTGGGTGTTGGTTGCCCCATCAGTGAGAGAGGGATCATCTGATGTGTCTTCTCTGAGGAAAGCACATTAAAGCACTAATGAAATTAAATGAAATCAAGATCAGCTGGACCAGTATTGTAGCTATTGTTTGCTGCTGTAAATAACTTGATTCTACTTTATTAAATGCTAAGGTTTCTGTTTAGCTTCCTTATTTAAAGAAAAATGTCCCCAAATTTGAAACTTAAAAACAAAGAATAAAAAGTTCCTGTGCTTTAAAAATAGTAAAAAAAAACAAAACAAAACAAAAAAAACCATCCCCCCTAAAAAATAAACTCTTAGAAAGAACAAATAAAAAAAATCACAAGTTCCCTATTACATTCCACCTTCATCTGTATCAGTATCAATGCCTGAACTTCCTCCCTCCCCACCTTTCACCCCTCTGCTTTCCCTTTATTCTTCATCCCACACCCTTCTGAGGAGTTGCCTGGGAAAGGAAGAAGGTGGCTCCTTCTCCTCACCCAATCACTCACAACCTCTTCCACCTGGAAGGAACCCCAGGGGTTTCTAGTACAACCAGTCCCAGAACAGGGGCTCTTTCTAAAATATCCCACAGAGGTAGGCATCTGGCCCGTGCTTAAAAAACATCCAGTGATGAAGAAAATCCTATTACAATAGCCCGTTCTCTTTTTTAGTGACCACAATCATTCATTTTTCCTGCTGAAATTTGTCTCCCTTCCCTCCTTCCTCTCCTCCCCCCATTCTACATTCTGAGAACAAAGAGAATAAATGGAATCCCTTCTCCAGGTCAGTCCTGGTCACCCTCCTTTCCACCTATTCTGGCTTGCCAATGTCTTCCCTAACATGTTGTGTCCAGAATCTAAGACCCTCTTGTAGGTGGGGGAAGAGGGATCCCACCAGTGCTAAGCCCACGGGGCCACCCCCAGCTTTATTCTGAAGGCTGTGTCCCCCTTAATGCAGCTAGGATAGAATTAATGGTTTTTGTCTGCCATGTCATACAACTGACTCTACTTAAACCCCCAGATCTTTTTTCAGGGCAACTGTTGTCTAGACTTGCCTTCCCAGTCCTCTATTTGTGCAGTTGCCTCTTGATGCCATGTACCAGTGCACTGTGCACCCCCCCCACTCCACTCCCAACAGGATCAAAAGAACTGTGTTTTCTATACAGCTTTAATTTTTACCAAGTACTTTCCTCACAACAGTCCTGGGAAGTGAGAATTGTTATTAGATCAGAACACTATAGAGCTGAGAGGAGGGGCCCTGGATGTCATCTAAGGTTATTCCCATTTTAAAGATGAGGAAATTGAGGTCAAGAGAGTGATTGGCTTGTCCAAAATCACACAGCTGATGAGAGGCAGGGCTGATAGTCAGCCTAGGTCTCCTGACTGTCCATGGCGATTTGTGTTAACACCAAAGCCAGACGTCTCGGTTTCCTTGTCAGTGAGAACGCTGAATTCTATGATCTCCAAAATTCTTTCCATTTCTAAAATCCTACCACCTCAATTGGTGAGCATTTTATTAAGTACCTGCTTTATGCCAGTTCCTGCTCTCAAGGAGTCTTACATTCTATAGGTACCTTAGACTTCAGATACCAAGGTTTAAGGCCAGCCCCCAGGCTAGAAGGCAGGTGTTCAGGGCATTTCAGGTCCAGCAGTCTCTAAGATGGGATGTCTTCTCTGCCCTCTGAGTCATTCACCACAGTCCCCCAGCCCTTCCTCTCTATCTTGGGTCAGGAGAGAAGGGCAGGAAGGGCCTGGGTCACAGACCAGCAGAGGTCTGAGGCTAGGGAGGGTTGGGGCCAGCTCAGGGGTGACCCCCTAGGTCCCTACTTCTCTTTGACTCAGATTCCCACTGTGCCACCTCACTGGAAAAGAATTGATAGAAACAGGATCATTCTGTCTTCTGCCAGCTGTCCTAGTCAGGGCAGGAACCAGAGGACCAGGGCTATAAGAAGCAGTTGATCCCTGGGGAGGTGAGTCAAGCCTTGAGCCCCCCAAATCCTTGGAGAGCTCCCAGTAGAAGGTGTGCCTTCACCTGATACCTGCAAGGAAGAGAGGGGCTCAATCAAACACTTAAGTGTCTACCACAGGCAAGCCCCTTCAGTTGCAAGGACAAAAACAAGCAATAGGTCTTGCCCTTAAGGTGTTTACACTCTGGGGAAGAAGGTCTGACCTGGATACAGATAAGTAAAAACCAGGTCATTTGAGAAGGAAGCACTAACGGTTCTGGGAACAGAAAAGGCTTCCCATAGAAAGTGGTGGACAAACAGCTTTGAGGACGAGGCAAGGCATTCCAGATCTGTCCAGGGTCCTGGAGGCCAGAGGGGTGGTGGGGTTAAGAGAATATGAAGTTAGAACCAGTCAGGCTAGAATATAGTGTGTGTAAATGGAAGTAACATAAGATCTGAAAAGACAGATGGGGGGGAGGGGTGCAGCTCAGATTAAGAAAAAGGCTCATTTTCCTGGAGCACTTTGCACCCATCACAGTCTCCCTGGTATCACTCTTATTTCTCTACATGTCTCATGCTGCCTCTTAGAGTGTAAGCACCTTCGGGGTAGGGACTCTGCCCTTTGCATCTTTGTGACCCCAGGAGGAGCACAGAACCTTGCAAATAGTGAATGGCTAACAAATTTTAGTTGAAATAAATCAAAAGGAGGATAATATGGGAAGATTGTGTGTGTGTGTGTGTGTGTGTGTGTGTGTGTGTGTGTGTGGTTTCTCTCCTCACAAAGGTAAGGCAATTGATGAACATGTATGGGAAAACTCCTTTCCTATACAGCAGGGGCCAAGGCTTCCCAAGTAAAACGGTCAGCCCTAGTCTGAGGTGGTTTCAGGCTGCTTGGGAACAAGTAATCCTTTGAAAAGAGAGAGGAGCTCAGGTTGGGGGTACCAAGAGGCCTATGAAGGAATATTGAGACCTAGAGAGACTCAGAAAATTCCTACCTTGGTGGGCTTGGGGGGCTTCAGTTGGTTGAAGAGGCTGTGCCCAAGACCAGGTGGAAAGACAGAGGGACCCCAGCTTAAGGCTGTCTGGTTGCCAAAAGCCAGGATAGCATTTTCTGGTGAGAAAGAAGATGGGGTACTGTGGGCAAGATCTGAACCAATTTCTTCACTGTCTGCCCTCTCTTCGGTTCCCCATCATCCCCAGCCACTTCTGTTCCAGCCCCTAGCCCCCACCTCTAGACTCCAAGCACTTACGAAGACAGGGGTTCCCCACAAAAAGCCCCAAGAAGGTCTCACATTCTTCAAGCCTGTTCCCACTGGAGCTGCAGCTGCACCAAGGTGCTACAGCAGTGCTTACATTGTCCACATAGTTAGGTGTGATGGGGGTCCCTGGGAAGGGAAGAAAAAAGGCCCAAGATAGCTGTCCTCTCCTTGCATCTAAAACACCTCTTCCCCACACCCTGGATGACCCTGTAGGTGCCCCACTCTAGATCCAGGATGCCTGAATAGATAATCTTCCCCCAGTTTCTGGGATGCTTACCCATAAGCATCCTCAAAGACATGAAAACTCTGTAGATGCTCTTAACCCCTAGGATAATTGTGCAGGGAGTCCCCTCCCACCGCACTCAACAGAATGCACTTACCCCCATACTTAGGATGGACACCCACTTGTATTCAGGACACCCGAGTAAATACCTCCTTCCAATATCCATTTTGACATCCTCCCCTCCTCATACCCAGGGTGCCTCTGGAGGCAGCATTATGCACAGTGCCCAGGTAAATATATATATCCTTTACCTAGCTTGCCCTTATAGATGCCTAATTCCCATGTACAAGAAAGCCGTGAAAATGCACTCTGGCTGTCAGTGGAAGCACTATGCTCCCCAGCCATCCCCATCCCCCAACAAGGTTCCCTCCCTTTATCCCAGAGGCTGCTGTGGCTACTGACTCCTCCCTGTACCCAGGTCACCCATGTAAATTAAGCTGCCTCCCTAGATCCAGGATGCCTGTGTATGCACTGCTAGCTCATACCCAGAATGCCAGTGTAGGCCCATAGGCAGCTGGGGGTATCCTCGTGGATGCATCCACTGGGGGTGAGCAGGGACGGCTGGCAGGCTGCTTGGAATTCGGCTAAACGAGACCTGGTAGGGGCCGGAGACAGTGTTGGGCTGTGCACTGGCCGCCGCGCCCCACCCCATGGCCAGGGCCCCTCCCCAAGTGGCTGCACCCCATACCCCCCCTCAACCCCCGCCCCCGTGGCCGCACCGGCTCACCTGCACACGTAGCCCCGGCGGCAGGTGTCCAGCAGCGCCAGGCAGTTGGGCCGGACAGCGGCGGCGGGGGCGGCACGAGGCCCGGGGCCAGTGCCTGGGCCGTAGGAGCAGGCCGGGACGATGGTCTGCCTCCGGCGCTCGGCGCACGCCGCGTCCCCCGGCCCGCAGGGGCAGAAGAGCAGCGCGTGGCTGAGCACGGGCCGGACCCGGTCGAAGAAGCGGCGCAGCGCTTGGTGGCAGCGGGCGCGGGGGCAGCCTCGGGCCCCGGGCCTCAGGCACAGAGCCGCGTAGTCCGCGCGCAGCCGCTGGCACAGCCTGTCCAAGTTGCAAGCCTTGGTTGCGTCCAAGCAGCGGTTCCCTCGTGGGGACGGGCTCTCGCCCTCGGATCCTGGGTCGAACAGGAGGGGACCCATCGAGGCTAGGCTTATAATCTGCCCTCACCCTTCTCCTGGAAAGCCGCCCCTGCCCTTGCCCCAGGGCAGGAAACTTCGTCCTAGTGTGTGGGTCGGAGTGGAGCTGGAGAGGGCTAACATTTTCAAACGACTATGGTTCGGAACAGGAAAAACAAACACCCAGGCTGGGTAAAATGTGGCCAGTAAGTCCAAGGGCGGATTATCCGCTGCCATAAGGCAAATCACTCTGAAGTCAGGTAATGAGATCCTGCGACTGGCGCATTGTTCCCCAAAAAGCCGGTAGCCAAACATATAGCCCAAATCTCCGAGCAGGGCTTCTTAACTTGGGGTTCATTAACTTGGTGTATAAAATGTTTGAGCTACAGTATTTCAATGTAATTGGCTCCCTTTGTAATCCTATGTATTTTATGCATTTAAAAGCATCATTCTGAGGAGGATTGATAAAGGGGGCCATGGCACCAAAAGACCTTAAGAATTGGGCTAGGGGCGGCTAGGTGGTGCAATGAGTAAGAGCGCCGGCCTCGGAGTTGGGATGACACGAGATGGAATCCGGCCTCAGAAAATGAGCACCCACACATAAATAATGACTAGCCGTGTAACCTTGAGCAAGTTACTTAACCCCAATTGCTTTAAAAAGAAAAAAAAAGAACTGGGCTAGAAGATCCAAAAGACAGATTCTTTTTAGTGAATAATACAACGTGGATATTCTACCGAGCAGACTGTCTTTCCCCAACACTGGCTCTCCCTGGTTCCATCTCTATGAGAGAAGAGCAGTGGGGAGAGGAGGGAATAAGCTTTTTTTATATAGCACCTACTATGTGCCAAACACCACGCTAAGTGTTTTACAAATACGCCATCATTTGATTCACATAACAACCTTAAGAGGTAAGTGCTGTTATTATCCCTATTTACTACAGCAGACAAAGGTCACTCATCCAATAAGTATCTGAGGCCAAATTTGAACTCAGGTCTTTCTCAGGTAACTTTGACAGCTTAAAGTGATTGTGAGCCCTAGGCCCCTGGCAAAAGACCATGGTAGGAGGAACAAGGATGTCTGGCCTACAAGGACAGGAGAGTTCCCTAATCAGTGGCCTGAAGAAAGTTAGGTGCTGCCTTGGGGAAAGTTATTAGGGGTGGGCGGATCTGTGAAAGGCAGCTGATTCTGAGTGGGGAAGATTGGAGGTGTTTGGGTTCTCAGGGATGGTTGAGGGCTTTGCTGGGGTACGTACCTGCTGTAATGGCTGCCAATCCAACGTAGTCAAGGCCTCTAATGAAAGGCACATAGGGGGAGCTGTCTAGCATCATTTCTTGGATTAATGAGGCAGAGGGAGGAGGAAGAGAGATAGAGAGAGATGAGGGAAGAGATTTCTGAGCTTCTGAAGCTGTCTTGCCCCACCCACCCAAACCTATCCAGCATAGGAGCAGACAGGGAGGGAGAGGTACAGCCCTTGCTCTGGGGAGCCCCTGGCCTAAGGGGAGACTGGACACCTGTGCACTTAGCATGGAAACATTCTGGCCCAATATATTCTCAAATGTGTTGAAAGGAAGGTATATCCAGTCCAATAGGCTCCTCTCTGCCCTCTTCCTTAACCATTCGGCAGCATTTGGCAATTATTGCCAACTCTATCCCAGCATCCAGTCTTTTCTTTTCTGGGATTTGTGCAGAAGGTCCTGTCTTTATTCTCTTCCTAAAGCAATGACTTCCTACATCTTTCTTCATTTCCCTTCCTGGTTCCTCTTCCTGTGGGCACCCCTCAAGGCTCATTCATCATCCACCCCTCTTCTCTCTAGACCACCCCTTCTCCACTGGGATGTCTTGCCTCACAGTGTAATGTGAAGAGTACTACTTCAGAGTTACTGGCTCCTAGAACTGAAGAGTCCTCAAGCAGGCATGGACCTCAGCAGGCATCTAGCCTAATTACAACAACATCCCTTACAAGTGGTTTACTCATCTCTGTTTGGAGACCTTGAGACAGGAAACTTACTACAGTATTACTAAGACAACACATTGGATCACTCTCATTTTCAGAATTTGTCTTTATATGGAGACAAAATCCCTTTCTGAAACTCCCAATCTCCATTGGAGAGGCATAAGTGCTAGACTGGGCATCAGGAAAGGTCTGGGTTGGAATCCCACCACTAACACTTAGTAACTATTTGGCCATAGACAAGACACTTAACTTTTCTGAGCCTCAGTGACCTCATCCATAAAATGGGGATGATGATATTTTAGAACCTTCATGAACTATAAGACTTTTGGATGGCTCAAAGGATCAAACAACCATAAAGTACAGTAAAAACTATATGAAGGCCAGTTATTGTTGCTTCTGGTTCTGCCTTCTGGGGCAAAGCAAAGCAATCCCTCTTCCATATGGCAGCATTTCAAACTCTTGAAGACAGATCCTTTCCAGGACAGATCTATTTTTCCATTTTGTTTCTCATGTGGCCAAGGTTGTAAGGTCTCCAACAGCCAGGTCCCAGATCTTCTCCCCTTCTGTTCCCCACCCCACCCCCAACAATGAGCTCCCCAAAGGCAGGGCCCAGGTCTGCTCCTCCTCTAACCTCTACCTACCCCTGAGGGTAGCTAGGCACAGGGCTGGGCAAACAGAGAGGAAAAATAGAGGGAAAAATTTTCTATGGAAGAAAATGAAGGGAGAAGGAGCTTAATGAGAACAGGTTTTCTAAGGGCAGCACTCATGAGTTTGGCCAGAAGGAATGGAGAAGAAAGTCGAGCAGCAGTAAGAAATGGCCTGAGAGGGAATGAGCCTGTTTTAAGAACTAGAAGTAGTGCTAGGTGGCGCAGTGAGTAAAAGCGCCAGCCCAGAGTCGGGAGGACCTGGGATTGGTTCCGGCCTCAGTTACTTAGCACCCACACATAAATAACTGGCCATGTAACCATGGGCAAGTTACTTAACCCCAATTGCTTAAAAAAAAAAAAGGAAGAAAGAACAAGAAGCAGAAATGTGGGATCAGGATAAAAAGCTGCCACTCCAGGGCAGGAGAAGAAAGCTGTGGGGAGCCAGGGATATCTGTTCAGACAATGATATTTGGAGTCAGTGGGCAAGAGTGACCCTGGATGAGGGAAAGGCCAGTGTCTGACAGCAGAGGCAGAGGGCACCTGACCCACACTGACCTTCCAGGTATAGAAGAAGGGGACTGGCCCACACTGACCTTGTGGGAGGGTGTGGCGCAGGCTCCAATACACACCCAGGCAGTCCTTCTCTCGTTTCATGCCCCGCCGACATCGGCAGCCATAGAGACTACTGGAGAGCAGAGCTTGGACCGTGCTCTGGCACTGACTTCGGGCATCAGGCCCCAGCTTGGCTGCACCATCTCCTGCCACACACTGGCGAAGGGTGCGGAGCTGGGCACTGCAGCCAGCATCCCGAGCACAATGCTCACTGGCCCTCAGACAGTCCTGGTCCCCCTCTGGCCTTGGGTCTTGATTTGGGTTCAGGGAACCTGAACCCCAAAAGGCCTCTGTGGGAGAGGGAGGAAAAAAGGAGGAGGAAAACAAGGTGGGAGAGACACACAATAGATAGACAGGGAGACGGGAGAGGGAAGGAGAGGACAGGAGAGGAGACCAGTTAGCACCAAAAAGGCAGACTCACTCCCTTCCCCCTAGGCCTGACCAGCTCTCCAACTGACCCTGCTATCATCACTGAAAATGGTCTCTCCACATGCCCTCCACCTTCTCTGCCCATGTCCTTAATATCAAGGGGAGATAGAACCAATCCACAAGAAGCCTTTAGTTTGGGGGGACAGGCAGGATTCTACTCTTGGTGAGCCCCTAGTATGATGAAGAAACAGAAAGAAAGATGGTTGGACCAGCTGGACCAGCCATATTTAGCATATGCATAGGTGATGAGGGGGAGGGGAAATGAGCATTTTCCAGGAAGAATCTTGGGTTGGAGCAGGGAGGGAGATAACCAGGACGATGACATCTCCCTCCCCACCCACCCACCCACCAATGTAGGTCTAGACGTTAGCTGCAGAAAACAGCCTTTATTCTCAGGTGGACCATCTACATTGACCAAAGTATCTCCATAATATCCAAGATATTATTAATATCCAAAATATCTCCATAATGTTCAAGATGGGGGAAATGAGGGCTGTATTGTACTCTGTCCTGTTCCGACCATATAGGGAGCATTGTATCCATTACAGGAAGGATGTTAAAAGCTGGGTCCAACCCAGAGGAAAGCAGTCAGGATGGGTAAAGGACTGGAGAGCATACCACGTAAAGAACCACTGATAGAGGCCAAGTGTATTATTGACTATAGGTCAACAAGGACTTGGGTTCAAGGCCCCATACATTGTCTATGTGACTTTGCTCTCAGGCAACTCCCTGAGACTCCAGGTTTCGGAAGAGATGTTGGTCTGCATTGATTAAGGAAATTCCTTCCCAGGAGCTCACTCTGAAATCAGAGATCTGGCTTTTCTTTTAAAGCAAGAATCAAAGGAAAAGGAAGCTGGGAGAAGAGACAATTTAGAGAGGGCATTTGAAGGACTGTCTTGTGGAAGAAGCAAACTCAATTTTGATGTTAGGAAAAGGCTCCTTAACCCTTAGAGCTGTCTTGAAAAGGGATGGCCTCTTTTTCATGGGGAAGCCCTTCAAGCCAAGACTGACTGGCCACTTGTCTAGAACATAGGAGGGAGGATCTTGTTTCACTGGATATTGAATGAGGTGACCTCTGAAGTCCCTTCTGCTCTGAGAGTCTGAGAGAGGGCAGAGGACTGGACCAGGACCACTTTCTATACTCTTCTCTGCTCCAGAACCTTCATGAAAAATAATGTAGTCTCTGTTTATGTCTTTTTCTCTACCTAGAATAATCCCCCCCACATCCAGTCAAAATACAACCCCTCCTTCAACCCCCCACCCAGATGCCACTCAGAGGTGACCCTGCCTGGTACTCAGCTCCCTTTTTTCTGATTCTTTATGTTACAGTTACCTGTCCCTGTTTTATCCTCCTACCAGACTGGTTACTCCCTGAAGTCAGGTCCTGGAACCTGCTGATGTCTCTGCCTCTTCCTCAGCATTAAATCCAGGGTTGTACACATGGCAGGTACTCAGGAGATGTTTGAATGAATGTTTGAGTGAATGAATGAAATATAATGTGAAGCAGATGTTCCTAGAATAGCAGTAAAGATAGGAAGGAGGAGTCTCCTTCTTTAAGAGATCTAGTATATCATTCTTCTCTGAAGGTCCTATGAGACTGAGGGAGAGATAGCTAGACTGAAGAGGAGAAAGACAGAGACACAGAAGGAGGACAGAGAGAGACACAGAAAGAGACAGAGCAATAAGGACAAACATAAGGAAAACAAGGGAGGGAGGATATATCAGAGACAGACAGACACACATTTCAGATTACTCTCCATTCACCCACTCTAGGTCAGTTGGTCAGTTGCTCTTTCCTGAATTCAGCATTCATTTCCCACCTCTGTGGGAACCTTTGCCTTTAACAGCACCTTAAGGGTATGATGTGGCCAGTCATACCCTTGGCTTTGACTTAGCCTTTAAAAGAAGAGCTGGTGGGGCGGCTAGGTTGCTCAGTGAATAGAACACCAGCCCTGGAGACAGGAGGACCTGAGTTCAAATCTGGCCTCAGACACCTAACACGTAAACTAGCCATGTGACCTTGGGCAAGTCACTTAACCCCAATTGCCCCCTCTCCAAAAAGCAAAAATAAATAAACAAACAAACAAATAAATAAATAAAAAGAAAAGAAAAGCTGGAGAGCAGGAGACCTGCAAATGGGAAAGTCCAATGCTAAGATGGTCAGAAGGAAACCAAAAGGGCAGACACAGAAATTCTAGTTTCCTAGAGGAAAGCCTTTACCTCCACTTGGCCAGAAAGGCCCTCCAGGAACCACATATATCAGGGGATCCCATGACTCCAAGGATTCCAGAGGCAGGAGCACAGCTGTGAAGAGCTCTGGGTCCAATTAGAATCTGCCAACATGAGGGGCATGTCCGGATCAGGACAGACATTCCTGGAGCAAGCATTATGGGCATGAGGAAGGGGTTCTTGGACAATACCGAGTTCCTGGACCAAGCAGGACCCAAGCTAAGGAGCAGCAAGGGACCGAGCCATAATTTAGTGGGTCTGGTGCATATTTTACCCTTCACTGGGAGTTGAAAGTTGAGTGGATTCTGTAGATCCAGGGGAAAGGAGTTGGTTATTTCCCATTTAGTACTTGCAAGTGAATGATCTTTCCTTCTATACCCCCCAATTGGGGGGGGGGGTAATAAGTTAGAAGGCTGTATAGGTCCCTAGAGGATATGGGGCTCACTGGAAAGGGAAAGAGGGTTCCCTTGGCTGTTCATGGGCTTGAGTACAAGTCCTCTGCATTTTTTGATCAGGTTAAACAAAGCCTGTGCTATAGTCAATGTTAGCTAAATAGTTTATTTCAATTCCATATTTATGTTAAGTGAGCCCGAGTGCTTTGGTAGAGATCTAAATAAGCCAAATACTGATGTTTTGAGATAAAAACCCACCCAGAAGCAAAAGTCGCAAAGAGTATTTGTGAGCAATACTCCCAAGATTAAATAGACTAGTCTATGTAAACCCAGAGCTTTGGTTCTAGGTCATGGGATACACCTAGATGGATGTTGTCTGAGGTCCCTCCCAGCTCTGACATTCTATGCACCTTAATGGATGGGAAGAGACAGAGGCAGGAGGGGAGGATAGAGAGACTGAAGCAGAAGAATAAAGTAAAAGAAACAAACCTAGAAATGAGAACTAATGAGAGGAGGGAATGGAGACAGAGAGAGGGAGAGAAAGAGGAGGAGGAGGAAGAGAGGAGAAACGGAGATAGAGAAATTCCTCTCTGCTAAAGCAGGTGAAAGAGGAAGGAAGACTGTGATGTGTCCAGGATGGCCATCCATAGCCAAATACCATATTTGCCAGGATGCCCTGAGGACTTAATGTGGTCACGCTTCATTAGCCCTTTCCCAATGGGGAGAGAATGGAAAGCAAACTATTAATGCCAATGGAAACACTGACCTAAGAGGTGAGGGAGGGGGGAGGCTTCCAATCCTGAGGAGCAAGAAGGAGCTGGCAGGAGTGAGGAAGTGAGGAGAAGCTTCCAGGACTGGGAGGGACCCTAAAGATGGTCTGCCCCTCCCCTTTCCAGCTTTCCTTCCTATCAAGCCCAGCTTATCTGCTCCCCTCCATACACACACATACTCTTAAAGGGCAGGAGCTGTGTCTGTCTCCTCCTCAAATCTGGAGAAATGGAGGCAGATGCTAGAGGTGAGTCTGTAAACACTTGTCATTCCCTCTATCTCCTTGTCTCCTGCCCCTAAAGAAGCTGAGTTTGGATGGTCAATCTGGATGGATTCCCTGAGGACCCAGAAAAGAGTGAGGTGTGTGTTTGTGTGTGTGTGTGAGAGAGAGAGAGAGAGAGAGAGAGAGAGAGAGAGAGAGAGAGAGAGAGAGAGAGTCAGAGACAGAAAGATGGACAAAGAGAAAGGAGAGATAGAGACAGACACAGAGACAAAGTACACATGCATGGGCTGGAGGGCACTTGCTGGGCAGAAATAGACATTTAAGCAAAACGAGCCACGCTAAGAAATCCTCCTGTGGTGATGAAAAATATGCAGTGAACTTGTAATGAGGAAGCTTGGATTCAAATCCCAGCTTCACCATCTATTATTTGCATGCCCATGGACAAGTGACTTCATCTGGCTGGATCTCAATTTCCTCGTCCAGACTAGATGACTATAAGTTTTTGCCGTGAGGCAGCCAGGGCACCACCCTAGAAGAGGATTCTGATACAGATCTCATGAAGGAACCCCCAAGACCTTATCTGTTGTCTCCAGAAGGGAAAAGTAAAAACTAGCATTCTTCTCCCAGGCTTTCTCCCCGCCCCCAAAAAAGCAGTTCCTAAGTACCCATCCTAACTGGTAGCTTAAAATCGTGTCTAACTTTATTCCCTCCTGCCATAGGATTGGTTATAACCTGTGTCTCTGGTCTCAGAGAAGGTAAAGGACAGCAGGTCCCATCCTCCCATCTTTTGTGACCCAGCAGATTTCAGGAAGGGATTCCAGGCTCAGGCAGTAACCCCCACCCCCAGGAGGCCAGGCTGAACATCTGGTCCTCTTGTCTCCTGCCTCTCTCCCAGGAAAGCACCCCTGAGAAGAGTACCTGACATTCAGGCTCCTCCCTCTGCAACTGAGGTATGGCTGGGCTTGTAGGCATTTGCATTTGGGGTAGGATTGAGAGCACTGAAAAGAATCTCTGTTCCCAGAATGCACTTCTCCCTTCCCTATATCCCACTATAGAGAAACCTGCACATGGCCAGTATTTCAACCATCTGCTCTGACAGACAGACAGATGCTGATGACTCAAGGACAGAGGAGGGAGGGAAAGGGGAAGGATCACTAAGAGACCTAATGAAAGAATTACCCCCACCACATTAAGGTTGAAGTCTAAGTGGGACCAGATAGGCAGAGTCCTGATGGAGCAGGAAGAGAAAACCACTGGACAAAGGCTAGATAGGAATCTACAACAAGATGGACGATGGGTAGATTCCTTAGGAAACTTACTGATGAGGGTGTGGAAGATGCTCAGGAGTTGAGGGGGCCCTGTGAAGAGTGGAGAGAGGGACCTCAGGAATGCTGGTCAGAAGAGGGTCTGCCTGGACTGAAGGCAAGGAGAGGGATAGGAAAGGTCCTCTCCCCCAAGGACATATTCCTCTTCTACTGTCGCTATTGTGGAATCATCAGATCTTAGTGCTAGAAGGATCATTACTCACCTAGTCCAGCCCCCAAATTTCACAGATGACAAGATCAAGGTCCAGGGAGACTATGACTTGTCCCTGGTCACAGAACTAATATATCAAAGATCAAAGACTTAAACCCAATTGTCTGATTACAAATATGATTAAAATATCTGTGATCCTTGAATCCCAGAATGCCTGTTAGAAGGGACCCCAGTAATTAGCTGCCCTATTACCCCTTCTCCCCCACTTCCACTTTACTGATGAGGAAGCTGAAGGAAATTAAATGACATGCAGTAGAGAGCTGTTATACAATGGAAGAGACAGCTGGGAAAAAGTGA
Organism: Gymnobelideus leadbeateri; assembly: GCA_011680675.1. Classification (NCBI taxonomy): domain Eukaryota; kingdom Metazoa; phylum Chordata; class Mammalia; order Diprotodontia; family Petauridae; genus Gymnobelideus; species Gymnobelideus leadbeateri. Next base: position 61,552 of record WOXC01005075.1, read on the forward strand.
AAAGAATCCAAACTTAGAGGTTCCTGTGACCAATATCATACTTAAATTAATCCTTTGACCTTAGCAAATAACTTTACCTCCAAGTACCTCAGTTGTTTTTGGGTTTTTTTTCCTTTTTTTTTGGAGGACAATTGGGGTTAAGTTACTTGCCCAAGGTCACTGCTCCACCTAGCCATCCCAAGCCTCATTTTTCTCATCTTTAAAATGGAGATGATGCCTGCAACTCCTTATCTCTCAAAGTTGTTATGAAGTTGTTGCATGGGACATTGCACATAATAGAGGATAAGGGCTGAACCTACAATTTCATTGGAATAGGGGATTCTGGATAAGGAGACACCTTCCAGTTGAGGTCAGCAACTTATAGTCTTAGGGTCTATAAGTCTAGTTCCCTTGAAAGGTTAAGGGACTTGGGTCACACCATCACACAGACCAGGTCACATAGCCGTACAGAGCTAGGATGCAGACACAGTTCTTGGATAATGGATTTAGAAGCCATCAAGTCCAGCTCTCTCATTTTACAGATAAGGAAACTGACGCATGAAGGCTAAATGTCTTGCCCAGGGTCACACAGTCAGTATGTATCAGAGACAGGATTTGAACCCAAGTCCTCCAGATCTAAGGTTATCTATTCCCTATTGCTATGCTAACATTCTGCACACAACAGGCATTAATAAATGCCTGCAGAATTAAGTTGAGGAAAGAATTTTATAAATGGAAAGCTCCTTGAATGTGGGTATTTGAGTCTTTCCTCTTCTCCAGTTCCCTATGATTTACTAGTGACCTCGTGAGTAAATCTAATCCCTTCCCTAAGCCTTGGTTTATCCATCTGTAAAATTGGAGAGTTGGTATTGTCCAGAGGTTCTTAACCTTTTTTGGTGTCATAGATCCTCTGGCAGTCTACTACAGCCCATAGACCTCTTTCCAGAATCCTGCTTTTTAAAAACTAAAAATTCATAATTGAAGAAAATGCTTCATTTCAGTTGAAGGTCAGTGAAAATAAAAATGTAGATTTTTTTCCCATCCAAGTTTACAAACTCTCTTTAATCTATGGTTTGTAGACCCTGAGTTAGAACCCATTCTAGGTGATCTCCAAGACCTCATCTATCTACAACACTCTGATGTAGAAATGTGTCTTTATGTCAATGGTGACTGGGGTCCAGGAAGGAGGGCCAGGGCCCTTTAGATCAAACGAGATAATACCTGTAAAGCACCTGGCATATAGGTGCTTCATAAAAGCATTTCCTTGGTAAATCCCTTTCACTTAGGCTTGCTCTGGGAAAGGAACAAGGTAGGAAACCCCAGCCTAATCAAAGCTGGGCTGCACAGTTTGGGAAAGATCTGAGGGTCTTAGTGGACCACATACTCAATGGGACTCAGCAGTGTGACATATCAGTCAAACAAATGAATGTGGTCCTTATCTGCATTCATCAATAGGGGCAGAGAGTCCAGAAGTCAAGACTTACATTTCCTCCCCCAAACGGTCTCCTTCAGTGACCAGGATTCCAAACAGGAAAGGGAGAAGAAGCTGAGTTGGGGGAGGGAAGGGAAGAGAGCATAGGACAGTTCCATAAGTGGGTGGGAGCAGGTTCAACCTCACTTGGTTGGTCTCAATTTCCCTATCTATAAAATAGCATCAATAATTACTGCCTGATCTTTCCCTAAGAGAGGGGATTGCACTCAGTGAGAATCACTCAGGTTCAAAATCCATTTAGATACAGAGGTTCCCAGACTTATTTGGACTACCACTCCCTTTTCAAAAAAATTACCCAGCACCCCCCTTAGATTAACCCTTATTTTTGTTCAACTCCCCCCAATTGCACCCAAGGCCACAACTCCACTGGATGGTTCCAGTGCCTCCCAGAGGTCGGTATTGCCCACTTTGGAAAGCTTTTCAGAGCATAAGTTCCTTGGGAATAGGGACTGTTTCTTTATATTTGAACCCCAAGTGCCTAGCACAGTGCCAGGCACATACGTAGCAGGAGCTTAATAAATGTTTGTTGATTGCTTGGTTGATTGCATCATCTGTGACACTTCTGTCTCCTTCACCCACCTCCACTTGCCAAAAATGGAGATTCTACCACAGCAATGCTGTCCTCTATCCCTGCCTCTCTACTCCCATCACCACCATCTCAGTTTACTCTCTTATTCCTTCTTGCCTAGGCTATTGTATTAGAGTCTGATTAATTAATTAAGGGATTCCTGACCTCCATTCTCTCTTCTCTCCCATCTATTTTTCATGTAGTTGCCAAAATAATCTACATAAACCAAAATTCTGACCACACCATTGCCCCCACTCAAATACTTTCAATGGTTCCTCTCATTCCTTACCAAGTAAAGCATAAAATTCTGACCCTGAGCAATATCACTAGAGCCTGCCCCTCTAGACTTATCTCCTCCTCTTCCCATTTAAGAGGGGTGGGAATCCAGAGAACCTGGGCTCCAACCCCAGTCATACCAGACTATAAGCTGGTCCTTCTTTTACCTCTATATACTCATTCATACCATGTGCTCCCTCATCTCCACCTCCTCTTCTTACAAAGCTAACCTCAAGTTCTGCCTCCTCCATGAAGCCTACCCAGATGTATCCCCTCTTCTCAGCTAATCACTTCTTTCCTCATATTTCCCTGGATCACTTAGTCCAGATCTCTCACATCAATTTGTTCCTCTTTTCTTTGGTCCTGATCTTTATACCTGGAGTATTTGCCAGTGTTAGACTCTAAACTCCTTGAGGGAAAGAAGGGGATACCATCATTTTTCATCTTTACATCCCTAAGGTCCAATATGGGTATTTGCAAGTCATCAAATCAACAGGCATTTATTAAGCACCCACTGTGTGCCACTGTGCTACAAAGAAAGTCCCTGCCCTCAAGGAGCTTACATTCTGATGGAGGAGCTCACATTCTAAAGGATAGACCCCTAACAAAGGTATACTGACTGGCAATAGAGCTGGTTTATACACTTATAATGCATATATTTTATAAATTTGAAATGCTTTCTGTACATTACCCCCGTTTTATCCTCATCACAACCTTCTGAGATTAGATAGTACAAGTATTCACTTCTTTACAGATGGGGAAACTGAGACTGACTGACTTCACCAAGATCACACAGCTAATACAGAGCCCCCATATCCTTCCTTTGCACCACACTGCACTGAAGGAGAGAATGACTGTCTATTTTGGAAATGTAGTTTGAGAATGGGAGGGGAAAGGAGGAAAGAACGAGCATTTATTAAGCGCCTACTCTGTCCCAATGTCTATGTGGTGCAGAAATTGAGGTATTATCAATGTTAGTTCACATAGGCAGTACTATTTCTTCCCTTCATTATTTCATGTCTGCCTCTGAGGAGATAGAGAGTTTACTTTGCACCCTACCATCCTCAGAGACTCAATAAGCATGATGGAATCAGGGAACCTGGATTCAAATCCCAGTTTTACTGCCTGTTTCCAATGTGAGCTTGGATTTGCTTCTCCAGACCTCAGTTTTCTTATCTACAAAATGAGAGGTGTGGCTCTGATGACTTCTAGGATCCCTTTCAGCTATAAATCTATGATTCAAGCACACATACCCATTAAACTCTCCAGGTTGACTTCTGCCCATCCCTACCCACTCTATCCCCTACATTCTTTCTTGAAAAAGAAGAACTTATTCTGCTTGGTCCCAGAGGGCAGAATGAGGATTGATGGGTGGAAGGTACCAAAAAAATACCATTTAGGCTCCTTAAAAATTAGAGCCAGTCCTAAAATAGAGGGAACTGCCTTATATGGAAATGAGTTCTCCATTCTTGGAGCTTTCCAAGCTGAATGAACAGTTCAGTTCACTCAAACTCATATTTATTAGATGCCCACTATATATAAAACTACTTATAGATTAGTATTGTACAGAAAGTATTCCCATTTGATTGAGGATTGGGCTAGAACAGGAGTGGGGAACCTGTAGCCTCAAGGCCACATGGCCCTCTAAGTCCTCAAATGCTTCCCTTCTCCATAAAGTTTGGGTTCAGACTAAGGGTAGCACTTGAGGACCTAGAGGGCCACAGGTGGCCCCCAGGCTGCAGGTTCCCCACCCCTGGACTAGAAGCACAATATTGAGGAAGGAGCATTAGATTTGGAATCCTGATTACCTGGGTTGGTAATTACTCTGATAATTACTTCCTGGGTGACCTTGGGCAAGTCACTTAAATCTCTGGGCCTTGGAGCCCTTGTCTAGAAAATCCTCACCTCTAAATCCTATGAAACTTTGAGGTCCCTTGCAGTTCTGAGAATCTGTGATTCTTCCCCACCCCTTTTCTCTCCCCTCATTCCTTAGGAAGATGCCATTCAGACAGAGGACAGACTTCAGCAGAGGCAGGTAGACCAAGAGACACAGACTCTAGCCAACCCTAAAATAGAAGCCCTCTTCTCCAGCTATTAGAAACCTGTTCCTGAGTGTGGGGAGCAGTAGAAGATATGTGGAGGCAATTACTAAGGCCCTTTGGGCAGGGGGGTGGGCACATAACCCACCTGTCCTCTGCCTGTCTTCTGATCTTTCCATATCTCTGAAAAGTACCTGTTGCCCTGCCTCTAGCACAGCAAATTCTGGTTTCATAAGGTGAGTTTTAGCATAACTTTATTCTCCCTGATGTTCTGAGGAGGCTGGTGACCAGGCTAGAAGAAACTGAAAAGGGTCTGGAGGGCCATTTTCTCCTTCCCTTCCCCAGATAGAAACAGTATAGGTCAAGGGCATACAGCTGAAGGACCTCCACTTAGGAGGGTAAGGGCGGATGGGGAAACCTGAACAAGGCAGGGAAAAACAGTGAGTGAGGGACAATGGGAGAGGCAGAGGCAGAGATTGAGAGACACTGGCAGGCAGAAAGAGAAGATAAATGAGAGTCATATGGGGAGGCAGGGTAGAGAGGAAAGTAGTTTGAGAGTGGGAGGGGAAAGGAGGAAGGAACAAGCATTTATTAAGTGCCTACTCTGTCCCAATGTCTATGTGGTGCAGAGCTGGGCCAAGAGTCAGCAAGATTCATTTTCCTGAGTTCAAATCTAACCTCAGATGTCTACAGTGTGACCCTGGGCATGTCACCTCAAACTGTTTGCCTCAGTTTCTTCATCTGTAAAATGAGCTGGAGAAGGAAATGGCAAGCCACTCCAGTATCTTTGCCAAGAAAATCTCAAATGGAATCACGAAGAGTCCGACACGATTGAAAATGACTGAACAACAATGTTCCAGGTATTGTATTAAGCGCTTTACAAATAAGATCAGTAGGCCTGGAAACGGAGAGATGCCAAAGACACTGATGTGTCTCGAGGCAGGTGACCTGAGTTCCAATGCTAACTATGCCATTAACTCTCATTATGACCTTGAGCAAATTCTTTCCTCTATAAAAAGCCTCAGTTCCATCATCTGCGAAAAGGAGCGGTCGGGCGACTGGCGTCTAATGTTGCTTTCAGCCCTGTCAGAAGACAGAGATTCAGAAACAATTTAGAGACATAAACAGAGACGTGGAAAGAGGCAGGAAAAAGGTGGGGGCGGGGGGAAGACGAGGGGCGCCGGAGAGTGAAAGCTCAAGGAGAAAGGACAGATGGATTGCTGGACGGTAGGGCCGAGGGGATGGGGAGCGGACTCAGCCCCGGATGGGCTCGGGGACGCACTGACTCACCGAGCAGCAGCAGCGCGGACAGGAAACACCAGAGCTGCGCTGCCATGCTGGCTAGATCCCTCCGGCGAGCCGGGACTGGCCGGGCCTCAGCCCCTCTGCGTTCTCCGAAGCTCCTCACGCTTCCAGCAGACTTGGCTCCTCAAGCTCTGACCCGGGCTCTGTCCCGATCTCCGTGCGCCCCGGCCCCGCGCCTTCCTCTGGCTCCGGGCGTCCGGGTCCCAGCGCTCGTCCCCTTCTGGCGCTTCTGTCTCGGTGTCCCTACTCTGCTTCCCACTCTGCCCCGGGACGCTCCCTCCAAGAGCACCACGCCACGCTCTGTGTGCCCAAAGCCCTCGTTCCCCTCTGGGATCTCCAACACCCAGCTCAATGCGCCCAGCCCCAAATGCGCTCCTGCCCCGTCTGTCACCCCACCACAGCTGGAGCAGTCTTAAAGGGACCGCGAAGACTCTCCCACCCTTCCATCCAACCTCGATGAGAACTCCTTGCAGTTCCAGGTCCCCACCACGCCCCCGTCCCCGCCCCTGTGAATTGGTCGGGAGGATTGGGGAGAACATCCTAGAGAAGCCCACCATACAGACATCCGGTGCATCCCGAAGAATCTTTGTGGTCCTCTCCTCCCCACCCACCTGAGGCCCAGTGCTGCTGATTGTCTCCTCTACTCCGATCTGGGGCTTGAGTCGCTTATACTCCTTGGCTTTGGCCTTACCTCCCCGTCAGAGTACCCATCACTCAACCGTAGAGACAGTGGGCATTGGAGAGGCAAGGTGTGGGCGGGGGTGGGGGGTGGGGAGAGGGGATGTAAGATGGAGAGGAATGGCTAGCTACCATGCTAAGGATGGAGAAGCTACCAGATACCATCTCCCATTTCCGACAGGACTCCAGAGCCCGGCAGATGGGTCAATAACTCCAAACACAGTTGGGCCCTTGGTGGTTTGTCTGGGGAGAGAGAGAGAGAGGTCAGCGTCCCAGACTGTATACTGGGAGGCTGCTGCTGGGGAAGTACCAGCTCTCCCTCTCACACATAGCTTCATCCCTTCAGCTCAAAGTTCAGGTGCATAGAACTAGGAGGGCTATTTGTGATAGTGTAGTCCAAATAAACTTTTACAGATGAAAGACTGAGGCTCAGGGACTGGAAGGACTTGCCCAAAGTCACCCAGAACTGGAGAGCTGGAATTTGAATGTAGGCTTGTGGGCTAAAGATCTGGTGCCCTTCCCCTGCACTCAGCACTCCAAAGAAAAGTGAATCTCTAATCATAGTTCACAAGAGCAGTTCAGGAAGCTAGAGCTTTCCTTCTCTGTGAAGGGAAAGTAGGGGAGGGGTGTGGCGAAGCTCTACTCGGAGGGGCTTTCCAGCAGATGTCCGAGGTAAGGTTGGAGGTTGTGTGGGGTACAGAGACCATAACCCAAATAAACTGATCACTCGGAGACCTCTCAAAGTGAAGGTAGAAAGATTTATTAGAATCTCTCGAGAAGCAGGTGGTCCAGTCGCTGGAATTATGCCCAGAGAGAGGAGGCCGAGGTACAGAAGCTAAAGCTGGGTTAAATAAGCAAGGGTCACCCACCCCTCCCAAACATTAACCTAATTATTACTAATGAGGCCCTAATTCTGTTAGATAATATACATAATACACGAGGTTCACTACACAAGTGCAGTAACAACCTCAGAATACTGAACCCCTTTCAGTCCAACCTAGATGTGTCCTTATCTGGGCCTCAGTGTCCTAAAGCCGCTATCTGCTTTCTGATTGGTCAAATCACCTGCTGCTGCCAGCTCCTTTTATTCTGCGTTAGTTATTTCATTTTTAGTATTATCTAGGAGTTCTCTGGGAACTGGGAACCCAACTTCCTCCCAAGGCTACTGTCTGGTACTTTTTATCAGTAGTCTTGTTTCAGCAATTCTTGCAGGTCTATAGAAACTTAACCCTTTGCTACTTCTCAACTACCATTCCTTTCCCCAAACTAAAAACACCTCTGATTTGGTCTCAATAGTTAATCAAATCAATTGTATTAATACTCAATAGCTCTTACATTGCCTTGAAATACACAATGACTTACACACATATATAGGGAAACAATACTGAACTTAGTTACAAGATACAAGGAAGTAATAAGCATGTATATATGATATTCAGAATGGGGAAACTTCACTGCAGGTCATCCCACACAAGGTGAAGGGGGGTATGAGGAAAGAAAGGAGCCGGGCTCTTGACCTCTCGATGATGCTAGCTTGACTGCTGTTGAGTCTGTGCCTGATCCCCTAGACACCTTGCTTTTGGCACCCGGGGCCTGTCTGGTTTCCTTCAGTTTCTCAGGGAAAGAGCATTTTTTAGTCATGCCAGACTCCCTGTAATTCTGGAGTGGTTTCCATTTCCTTCTTCAGTTCATTTGACAAATGAGGAGACTGAGGCAAACAGAGGTAATCGACTTGCTCACAGTCACAGAGCTAATGAGTGTCTGAGGTCAGATTTGAACTCAGGTCTTCCTGACTCCAGGCCTAATACTCTATCCTCTGAGACACTTAGCTGCCACTGCTGCTGCTGCTGCTGCTGCTGCTGTTGCTATCTCTCCCACCCCCCTCATTATACAGATAGAGAAATGTGGACCCAAAGATGGGTAAGGCCTTGGTTACAGAGTAAGTCAGGGGCAAGACTAGAGAATGAAAAGCCTCCTGACTTCCAGCCATAGGAGACTAAAGGAGTAGATGAGGCTGAGAGAGAGCCTAACCTGGGCCAGAGGAGCATTGTGTGTGGGGGGTGGATCTGAAATGGAAAGTTCTGAGCTTTAAAGAACCTTGCCTAGGGTAAGGGATAGGAGAGGCCTCCACACCTGAGCCATGTCTAACTGACCTCTGTGGCCTCCTAAGGGAGCAACAACAGAGCTGGGGCTGATCCACCAACATGTGGATGAACCAGCTATTTGGGAATCTTCACTGTCCCCGTCCCTGCCCCTTTGGTTTCCAGTTGAGCAGGTGTGTTTGTGGGGGGTGGGGGAGGAGGGCAGAGGGACAGGTGTCTGGTGGCTGAGGGTTATTTAAAGTTAAGGCTTTGGACTTGGAACTCAGGAAACATGGGTCATTTAGATGAGAAGAGGCTGTGGGCAGTGCTCATAGGCTTTCCCTATCTCCCATCCTAGCAGCTATTTCACTAAGGATCCAAGGGTTTAGAAGCAGGAGGAGAAATCAAGAAGAAAAGGGAGGAGGGGGTTGTGATTATGAAGGAGAAAGACCCTTACGGGATCACCTGTCCCTGAAAAAATATGGAAAAGAGAGACAGAGAGAGAGAGAGAGAGAGAGAGAGAGAGAGAGAGAGAGAGAGAGAGAGAGAGAGAGAGAGAGAGAGAAGGAGAGAGAGAGGGAGAGACAGACAGACGGACAGACAGAGACAGAGAGGGATGAGGGAGGCAGAGAGGGGGTGTGGGGGATAGAGAGAGGGGGAGAGAGACAGAGAGGGGGAGATGGGGAGAGAGAGAGGGAGATGGGGAAAGAGAGAGAGGGAGAGAGAGAGGGAGGAAGGGAGAGAGAGAGAGAGAGAGAGAGAGAGAGAGAGAGAGAGAGAGAGAGAGATGGGGAAAGAGAGAGGGAGAGAGACAGAGACAGAGACAGAGAGGGGATGAGGGAGGCAGAGAGGGAGCATGGGAGACAGAGAAAGAGGGAGAGAGACAGAGAGAGGGAGATGGGGAGAAAGAGGGAGGGAGATGGGGAAAAAGAAATGGATACAGAAAAAGACACAGAAATAAAGATAAGGGAGGACAGAGAGAAAGACAGGCAGGCAGACACAGGGTACAAGACAGTGACTCAGAGAAAGAGAAACATTCAGAGGTAGAGAGATATCCTCTGTATGAGGAGTAGAGAAGGGGGATGATAAATAGACTGTGTTATGAACCCAGGATAGGGGGAAAGGAAAAGTGTCCTAAATGATATTTTATTTTTCCTAATTATATGCAAAAACAATTTTAATATTCATTTTTAAAAATTTTGGCTTGAAATTCTTTCTCTCCCTTCCCCCGAGAGAGTAAGCAATTTGATAGGTCATACATGTGCAATCATGCAAAACATATTTCAATATAATTCATGTGGTGAAAGAAGACACAGACCAGAAAAAAACACTACACACACACACAAAATGAAGTGAAAAATATTATGCTTTGATCTGTATTCAGACTCCATTGATTCTTTCTCTGGAGACAGATAGCATTTTTCATCATGAGTCCTTTGGAATTGCGTTGGATCTTTGTATTGCCGAGAAAAACTAGGAGTCATTCAAAGTTCTTCATCATACAATGTTACTGTTATTGTGTACAAAGTTCTCCTGGTTCTTCTCACTTCATTTTGCATCAGTTCATGTAAAAGTCTTTCCAGGTTTTCCTGAAATCATCCTGCTCATCAGTTCTCATAAGACAATAGCATTCTATTACTATCATATAGCACAACAGGAAAAAGCATTTATTAAGCCCTAGTGCCTGGAGTACATATTTTACAAATATTATCTTATTTAATCCTCATCACAATCCTGTAAAGCAGATAATATTATTATCCCCATTTTACAGTTGAGGAAACTGGGGCAAGTGGACACTAAGTGACTTGCCCAGGGTCGCACAGCAAGTGTCTGAGGACATATTTGAACTCAGGTCCTCCTCACTTCTGGCCCAGAACTCTATTCGCTCTGCCACTCAGTTGCCTCTAGTATGAAATAGGGAGAGGGAGAGGGATGGTGTCCTGTGCTATATGTAGCATGGTTTAATAGAGTGAGTGACCTGGAGTCAATAGAGCCCTGTGTTCAAATCCTGCCCCTGATGCTTACCACTTGTAAGCATTAGTAACTTACTCAAATTTTCTGAACCTCAGACTCCTCATCTAGAAAATGAAGATAATAACACCTGACATACACATATGAGAATTGTTGAGAAAACCAAACAAGTTATTATATTTACAGCGCTCGACAAACTTTAAAGTGACAGATGACATTCTGCTATGTATCTTCACTTTTAATAACTGGTTGTCAGAAAATCCCATTTCCTTCTAGAACAAGGGTTCTTAACCTGGGCTCCATGGACTCTCAATGTGTGTTTGTCCTATTTTTTTTTTTTTTTTGCTTTTTGGAGGGGGGAAGGTAAGGCAATTGGGGTTAAGTGACTTGCCCAAGGTCACACGGCTAGTTTTGTGTGTGTTAAGTGTCTTGAGGCTGGATTTGAACTCAGGTCCTCCTGACTCCAGGGCAGGTGCTCTATTCACTTTGCCACATGCTGCCCCTCGGTGTGTATTTGGATGGATTGCAGGGAGTTTGTGAACTTGGATGGGAAGAAAAGTGTATCATTTTCACTAACCTCTGAATGAAATATAGCATTTCTTTCTATTATGAATGTCAGCAAGAGAACACAAGTAGTTTTAGCAGTAACTGTGGCTTTGTCACCAACAGAAACCACAGACATTTTGCACAGTTATTGCTGATATCTCAAAATATTGAAATATCATTTACGTTCACCACTCATTTGAAATGACTAGTTATTATCCCAACTGCTAGATTTCCCACAATTGCAATCTTCGTGTCTATAGGTTGTCTTTCAATAGAATTGGTTCCTCTGTAATTTGTATTTTATTTTATGCATTTAAAAACATGGTTCTAAGAAGTGGTCCATGTGTTTCACTAGACTACCAAAGGGATCTCTGATACCAAAAGAAAGTTAAGAATCTCTGTCCTAGGAGGACAGCCCTGGTAGAATAACTTAACTGCTGTCCTCTTTCAATAACCCATTCCTCTCTTAGCTACACACAGGTGGGTGTAAGTACGTTTAGTGTTGATATCCCTGTTTCTCCAAATCCATGTTGTGGCTCTCCCACACACACCACAACAAAACAAGACAAAGGTTACAAAATAAAAAAATATTTCAAACATCCAGGTATCCTAAGCATTGTCTTTGAGATACATTTCCTTTCATCTTATCTGGGGATTCAGTGGCACCTTTCTCTCTGACAGGATCCCTCTCCCAGGGGTTAGGAGGGTGGGGTTCAGGAGTGAGAGTATTTCTTCATAACAAGTATTTCCCTTCCTATCGTGGGTGTGTTCTCTTTCCTTCTTTCTTTTTTCTTCTTTCTTTCTTCCTTCCTTCCTCTTTCTATCTTTCTTTCTTCCATCCTTCCTTCTTTCCTTTCTTTCTCTTTCTTTCTCTCTCTCCCTTTCTTTGTTTCTTCTGTAGGAATCCTCTTCCCTGCTAGGGTTTTGTTTTGTCAGAAACAAGTTAGAACTGTCATATAAGGAAGGCAGTCAGCCTTGGAAGTCAGCCCTGAACTTGATCCAAATTTCCTTGGTCCCAAATCATCTGGAATATCTAATTCACTTAAAAGGGAGTGGTCTGTCTGCCTGTGCTATCCAACTCCTTTCTGCCCTCAGGATCCCTGGATCCTTCAGATCTCAGGGCTTATGGAGAAACCATGGATCTCTTCCCTAAACTCCCTGGAGATGATGTGACAAATGAAATTTCACTGGAGGATTTAGGGAAACCCAGACATTAGACCAAATAAGGGACAAAACCTTGGATTCTGTTAGTGGCTAGGTATGCGGATGTCTCTTAAGATTTTGATTCATCCTCTTTATGGAAAAATCATTTCTCTCCTAATTTGAGCAGTTATGGTCATAGATAACCATAGATTTGCAGCTAGAAAGGACCTTAGAGGACACTCAATTCCCTCAGATGATTAGGCTGAGACTCAGCTAGGTGGTGACTTGTCCAAGGTCACCCAGGTAGTAAATGACAAAGCTCAAATTTGAACCCTTGTCCTCTGACCACAAATCCGATATTCTTTTCACCTCTTTTGGCTGTTGGTCCTATGAATGAGGTTTACTCATTCCATTGGTCAATCAACAAAAATTTACTAAGAGTTGACACTGTACAGAGCATTGTACTTGGCCCCTATTATACTGCTTGGCCTTCAAATTCCTTCATCCAGCCAATGCAATTCATAGATAAAAGGAATGTTTTCAAACCTGTAAAGACTGCAGGATTTGGAGTTAAGAACAGGATCTGAATCCCACTGTGTGATCTTAAGGCTAGTCATTTAACCCCTCTAAGATTGCTCCACTGTAAAGTGAAGATAAAAATAGCACTTAGCTCACAGGGGTTTTTGTGAGGACTAAATAAGCTAATACATGGAAAGTGCATTTGCAAGCCTTATGTTCACAAAGGACTTGACATTGATGCTTCTGCCTTAGCATGAATGCTTTGTCTTTTCCTCCCAAACTGCTAAGGGTCCCAGAACCTCTCCTTACAGTGCACAGCCTTCCTAATGGAACTTGTTCCCTTTCAGAATTTGTAACTTTTCTTTAAAAAAGATAAATATTTTTCCAATTACATGTAAAGAATTTTTAACATTTGTTTTTCAAGAATTTTGAGTTGCAAATTCTCTCCCACGCTCCTCTTTCTCCCTCATTAAGAAGGCAAGGAATTTGATATAGATTATACATATGCAGTCATGCAAAACATATTTCCAAATTAGCCATGTTGTGAAAGAAGAAATAGACCAAAAATTAGAAAAATAAAGCGAAAAAAAGTATGCTTCAATCTGCATTTAGACGTCATCAGCTCTTTCTCTGGAGGTGGATAGCATTTTTCATCATAAGCCCTCTTAAGTTGTCTTGGATAGTTGTATTGCTGAGAATAGCTGTCATTTATAGGTGATCATCATACAGCATTGCTGTTACTGTGTACAAAGTTTTCCTGGTTCTGCTCACTTCACTTTGCATCAGTTCATGTAAGCCTTTCTAAGTTTCTCTGAAAGCATCCTGCTCATCATTTGTTATAGTACAAGAGTATTCCATCACAAATATATGCTACAACTTGTTCAGCCATTGCCCAATTAATGGGCATCCCCTCAACTTCCATTTTTTTTTCAAATTTTACAAATTATTTTTTACAAAAAATAGCTTCTATAAACATTTTATACATATAGGTCCTTTTTCTTTTAAAAGTCTCTTTGGAATACAGACCTAGTAATGCTATTGCTTGGTCAAAGGGCACTTTTATAACCTTTTGGGTATAGTTCCATATTACTCTTTAGAATGGTTGGGTCAGTTCACAACTCCACCAATAGCACATTAGTGTCCCAAGTCCCCTACATTCCTTCCAACATTTCTCAGTTTCCTTTTCTGTCATATTAGCCATGATAGGTATGAAGCACCTCAGAATTGTTTAATTTACATTTCTCTAGTCAATATGGGGGCAGCTAGGTGGCACAGTGGATAGAGTGTCAACCCTGGAGTCAGGAGGACTGGAATTCAAATCTGGCCTCAGACACTTATAATGACCCTTTTGTCACTTAACCCAGTTTGCCTCAGTTTCCTCATCTGTAAAATGGACTGGAGAAGGAAATGGAAAACCACTATCCTTGCCCAAGAAGACCCCAAGTAAGGTCATGAGAGTAGGAAATAACTGAAATGTGACTGTTTAACAACAATCCATCAATAGCGTTTTAGAGCATTTTTTCACATGACTACATATCACACTGGTTTCTTTGTCTGAAAACTGCGTGTTAGTATCCCTTGACCAGTTATCACTTGGGGAATAACTTGTATTTTTATAAATTTGGTTGAGTTCTCTATGTGTGTGAGAAATGAGGCCTTTATCAGAGAAACTTACTGTAAAAAATTCCCCCCCACAAGTTTTCTGCTTTCCTTCTAATCTTGGTTGCACTGGTTTTGTTTTTGCAAAACCTTCTTAATATAATGTAATCAAAATTATCTTGGAACTTCTTTCAAAGTCAGACTCTACTCTTTAATCACTTCCTTTCTACCCTTTCATTCCCCTGATCATGAACTCCCTGACTTGACTCGGGGCAGTCTGAGAATTTTTTCAAGGCCCTTACTATTTCCCTTCCATAAAATGACAGGCTTGGACAAGATGATCTCTAAGGTCTCTTCCCACTCTAACCTGAACTCTATGATTAGAAAATTAGTTCTGCTGCTGTGGGAGAGGGAAGAGATAAGGAAGAGAATGGAGGGAAGCCTGAATCAGGCAATAAGGAGAGGGATTCAAGCTCTACTGCATTTCCCAATGTGCAGAAACAGGAGGAAGTCAGATCGGGGAAAGATGCCTCCTCTCCAGGGACTGGACGGGGTGACCTTGTGTGGAGAAGTGACACTGAAGTATTATCCCCTGCCCAAGGTTACAGTCTCACCCTTCATTGCCCAGTCTGGTCTCCTCCACTCCCATGCTATCTTTTATGAAGGACATCAGATCTGGTGTTTCTATTCTGGGCTGTCTCTCTCCTCTCACTGCCAGAATATTGGGGGGTGGAAGATGGTGAAGACAGGATTAATAAGAACTCCATTTCTATGGCACTTTCAGGTTTATACAATGCATTCCTGATGACAACCCTATGAAGTAGTGTGTTGGTATTATTACCACATTTCACAGTGAAGGAAACTGAGACCCAGAAAAGTTAAGTACTATACAAGGTCACACTAGTAAGATCACAGGACCATAGATTTAAAACTGGAAGGGACCTCAGAGGTCATTGAGTCCAATTTTTCATTTTAAAAATAAAGAAACTGAGCTTCAGAGAAATTAAATGAGTTGTAAGTATCTGAGGCAGGATTTCAACTTTGGCCTTTCTGACTCCACGTTCAACAATTTATCCACTATTCCACCTAGTAGAAAGTAGCCAAGCTGAGAATTCAAGTCTCAACTCAAATCCAACACTCTCCCACCCTCCCTACAACATCACCTCCAATGAATTTTTATTTTTAATAATTAATTTAAAAATTATTTTATTTTAAATCATTTAAAATTTCCTAATATTCATTTTTTGTTTTGAGTTTCAAATTCTCTCCTTTCTTCCACCTCCTCCCCCACACATTGAGAAGGCAAGCAATATACCCATTATACATGTGAAGTCATGCAAAACATATTTCCATATTAGACATGTTGTAAAAAAAAAAGGAAAATAAAGTGAAAAAATATGCTTTGGTCTGCATTCAGAATTAGAGGGAAGAAAAGGGACCTGCCCCTCCTCCACTTCCTTTTCCCTCTTTCCTTAGAACTGGCTTTTGATACCACCATCCAGATAAGCTAGTGTTATACTTGTGTTTTTCTTCTTGGGCAGGAAAAATGAAGGGCTCCCTCTCCTTCCTTTTCTCAGCATTTTGACCTGACTGCTAACTCTCCCTGTTTCCATGTAGACAGTCTTCCTCAGGATTGGCATAAGGCATGAAGAATAACTAAGTTGTAGGGAGAGCAAGGCAACAGCTACTGCCTGTAGTCCTGGGGAAGACATAAGCCTCTCTTACACTCTGAGGCTACCCGGATAGAGCATTTAAAGGAAAGGAGAGTTTGAACCTCTCAGTTGTATTCTCTATGTAGCATCTTATCCCCACCCCCAAACACTTACATACATATATAAATACATACATATGCACATACATAGATATGTGCCCATCTATACAGCATGGGTCAGCATCCACTGAAACATATATTTCATTAGCCCCTATAAATAAGTTTATTTTACCATCCAAACAGAGGACACATTCCCAAAAAGGAAACTTTGGGAGTAAGTGGCTACTCCGTAATGAGAGAAGAGAAAGAAAAGATGGACATAATCTGATGTGTACCCTACCTATAAGGACGTACATTTTTCAGTCATGTCCAACTCTTCATGACCCCATTTGGGGTTTTCTTGGCAAGGATACTGCAGTGGTTTATCATTTCCTTCTCCAACTCATTTTACAGATGAGGAAACTGAGGCAAAAAGGGCTGAGTAACTTGCCCAGGGTCATATAGCAAGTGTCTAGGTGGCATAGTGGATAAAGCTCTAGACCTGAAGTCAGAGGACATATTAGTTCAATGAAAAAGACAATTAAGCACCAAGTAAGTCAATGAAATTGGCCTCTTTGTTCCTTACACAAAACACTCCATTTCCCATCTGTTTCTTTGTCTTGCTTTGGCTGTCCCCGTGCCTGTAGTGCACTTTCTTTTCACCTCCACCTCACAGAATCCTTCTTTTCCTTCAAGATTCCACTTCTTATATAAAAGGCTTTCTTGACCCCCCCCAACTACCTGTGCCTTCCCTCCCAAATGACCTTGTATGCAAGACTTTGTGCTTATTTCTTTATATTTATTCCATATATAATATATACACATGTAGAATATGTTTGTGTGTATATATCTTCTTGACATATGTAAATATTGTCCTTGTGAGTGATGACTGTTTTGTTCATCCCAAGGGGCTAGCAAAATGTTTAGCACTTGGTGTTTAATAAATGCTTGTTTATATTATACATATATATGACATACACACATATATATGTATGTATGTGAATATATGTGTGTGTGTGTGTGTGTGTATAAGCACTATATGAATCCTAGAAAATCCAAGAACCAGAATAGGTGGAAATATACTGAAGAGCATTTGGGTGAAGTTCAATGGAGGGAGACAAAGAAATTTTATCTTTGGAGTATACTACAAAAAACTTGGACAGGAGCAATTAGACAAAGAATCCAGGAAACAGATCTGGCTCAGAGGCCTGATAATGTAATGATGGGGGACTTCAACTGTCTGGATATTTTCTGCCAAAATCATAGCAACTGAAAAATTGTGACTTGCCTTAATGATAATTTCATCCTTCAAAAAGTTGAGGAGTTGTCAAGGAGAACTGCTCTTTTGGACTCAATTCTGATCACCAGAGGAACCAGCTGCTGGAGAAGAAATGGCAGGAAACTTTGGGAGGAAGTGTCTACTCCATAATAGGACTGAGATAAGAGAAGAGAGAGAAAAGATGGACATAGGGTCGGATAGGTGGCACAGTGAGTAGAGCTACAGCTCCAGAATCAGGAGAATCTGAGTTCTATCCAACCTCAGACACTTAACACGCACACATACTAGCCGTGTGACCTTGGGCTAGTTACTTAACCTCAATCACCCTCCAAAAAGAAAAAAAGAGAAGATGGACATAATCTGATGGGGGGCAGCAAATTTCAGAGGGGACAGTTAAATAAAACTAGAGCAATCTCCAGTGCTCCATGGGTCCTCCAGAACCCCCTGGCATTGCTTATCTTGTAGCTGCCACCATCATTCAGCAAGTCACCCATTCTTTCTGGTGGAGATAGAATAACTAACAGACAATTTAGACAGAACTATTCAGTTTAATCATATATATAATCAGTGAAGTTATAGATGGTGACCTCTGAGGTCTATTTCAACTCTAAATCTGTTATCTTACTCCACCCTGGGTTTTGCTTATTTTCCGTGCTAAGAAGAATGATCTCCTTGAGGTAGTATGGTATAGTGGATAGGGCAATGGACTTGGAATCAGGAATATTGTAGTTCAAATCCTGCCTCAGACATTTAATGACTGAATAACCCTGGGAAGGTCCCTTAACCTTTTTGTCCCTCAGTCTCTTCATCTGTAAAATGAAGGCGATAGATTCAATGGCCTCAGAGGTTCCTTCCATCTCTAAATTATATGATCTCTCCACTGAGAAGAACATAACAAAAACAGTTGACAGGGAGTTGAAACTAAAGTGAGTGAGGTGATGGTGAAAGAGCATCTAGTTTTCCTCAGTGAGTTCAAGTTACCACATACAGATCAACTATATCCTAGAGGTAACTGCTGGGTTATTCATTGTCAGTGGTCTTTGACTGATAATGGAGAATGGAAGAGGTGCAACAGACTGAAACAGGATAAATATTGTCCTGGTTTTCAAGAAAAAAAGAAAAAGGTGGAATCTGTAAACTCTAGGTCAATGAGCTTGAATTCTATTTATAGAAGAATCCTGGAACATATGATTAGATGGATGGTCTGTGATCATTCAGAAAGGGAAGCATCAATCGTTAGAATTCCAGATGACTTTGTCAATAGTAGGTCATTCTGATGGGGGGGGGGGGTGTCACAGACCCAGTATACTTAAAATTCAGTAAAGCAGTTGACAAAATTTCTCATGTTATCTTTGTGGACAAGATAGAAAGATGTGGGCTAAGTAATAGTACAATAGCAACTAAATGAATGTTTGATCAAAAGAGTAGGCCTTAAGCTGTTGATAGCAATTTGGAAAGAGTCTAGTACAATGTCGTAGGGATTTCTCCTTGGCACTTTCCTGTTCATCATTTTTATCAGATCACTGCATGAAGTCAGAGAAATTATACTTGTCAAATTTGCAGGTGACAAAAATCTGGGAGAGATAGTTTAACTAAAAAATCTTACATATTAAGTTTTTGGCAATCTACATTTTAGAAAGGATATGTACAAGCTAGGAAGCATCTGTAAGATTGTAGACCATACCATAGGAGTATCAGTTGAAGGAACTAAGAATTGTCAGAAGAACCCAGAACTGAGGTTTGTTTTTTTCAGAAGAGAAAATTTATCAGATTGTAGTCGGGTATTTGAAAGACTGTCTTGTGAAAATAAGATTAGAATTGTTCCGATTAGTTCCAGAGGGTAGGGAAAGAAGTTTCAGAGAAGTAGGCTTTATTTAACATAAGAAAAAACTTTCTAACAACGAATTGTCCAAAAGTGGAACAGGCTTCCTTGAAACGTGGTGAGTTCCATCCACTAACAGGGATTGAGGGATGGGAGTCTTCAGACAAAGACTATATGACCAATTGTCAGTGATATTTGTGGAGGTGATATATTCTTGCTCAGGTATGAAACGAATTCTAAAGTCTCTTCCAACTCTTAGATTCTGTGTGAAACTATGAAGGGGGAAAGTGAGTAGGCACCATCATCAGGCTTCCAGTTCCAGCAGTAGTGACAAGAAATGGGGGGGGGAGAATTAGGGAGAAGAGGTTACTGGAGGGGAAAAGCTCTATCTCCCCCTCAGACCAGGACAGAGGTGATATTTTCCCCTTGACTTATGGTTCCTTTTCCATAGCTCTCAGCACCTAGCGCTGAGGCTGTTCAGAACCACGGACAGCTCCATACAAATTAATGAGGCTGTCAGAATATCTGTAGGGGTGCTATCCCTTTTCTAGTGACTTCAAGGGCCTCATTGCCCTGGTTCCCTTCTACTAATTTCAAGCTTTCATAGGATTTGTACTTTCCCCTTTCCTCACTTCACGAAACTTCTTGGATTTGTGCATATAATCCCTGCTAATCTCTGCCACTGGGGGGAGCTGAGGCTGGCGGGTCATTTAAACTCAGTGTTCTGAGCTGCAGCAGCCTCAGGCAATAGGTGAGATGTCTGTACTAAGCTTGGCACTAACCTGTGAAGCCCCTCCAGGAACATTTGACTACCAGGATGCTTAAGGAGGGGTAAACTGACCCAGTTCAGAAACAGAGCAGGTCAGAGATCCCATGCCAGTCAGTAGATTGGTTCCCTGAAGGGTGGCTACACTTCCAGCCTGGACAAGATAGTTAGACTCAAAATAAAACACAAGAAATATGGTGGGATCAGAATGAGAGCTGGAAGGGACTTTAGAGATCATCTAATCCAACCCACTCATTTTACAGATAAACTGAGACCCAAAGAGGTTAAGGGAGTTGCCCAAAGTCACAGTAAGCCAAAGTAAGTAACAAGTCAAACTGGAAACTAGGACTCCTGACTCTCAGTGCACTCCCTCCTCTGGTACACAAGGCTGTTTACATTCAATTGTGAACACATGCTAATGGGAATGGGCTGAGACATTTCTCAAGGCATGGTACTGGCTGCCTTCTGAAGACAATACAGCAACCTCTGCTGCCTCATCCATTAGGGATTCTGATGGAATTTGGTGACCACAATATGATATTGCTAGTGAGGGAAAGAGAGAAAGACATAGCCTCAGGTAGGTAGAGCATTAGATGGGAAAGGGAATGGAGAGATCAGACCATCTCTTCATATGGCAACTGTCTAGGGGTAAGATTTAGAGAATTCTCCTAAGAGTTTGGGGGTCTGGGCTCTGGTCAAATATCTAAAGGAATAAAAATCAAGTGTGTTTAATGCTGCAACCAAAGATGGTGCAGCCATTCAGTCATAGAGGGGAAGGGCTTCCAATCCCCTTCTGTCCCCCTTGTCCCCCCCAAGTCAGGAGTCCTCCTGCTCTATGACTGAATCCAGATTTGGGTTCTCCTCCTTTGTGAGGGCTATGAAAAGATAAGGGTATGTGTTGCACTCAATCTTTTTGATCTGCTGGCAGTTTCTAGATTAACACCTTATTGGAATCACAGAATATTAGAGGCCTTGGCCTTCTTGGCCTTCTCCTTATTTTCTCCTCTTCATCCAGGGGTATAGTATATGGCAAGAAGAAAGTATATATCCCTGACTTGGACCTTGGGAGCCCAACTTCCAAGCAGAGCTGAGGACCTTGGTCCTGCTTTGTAGACAGAGCCCTAATTTGGATTCAGAGGGTCTGGGTTTGAATTCTGGCACTACTACTATGAATATCACCTTGGGAAAGTCAATCCCCCTCTCTGGGTTTCAGTCTTCATTTCTTTAAAATGTGGAGGTGATTCAATTATTTCCAAGGATCCTGCAAGGACTAGGTCCTATAATCCTAGAATTATGGAATCTTAGGATCTTGGAGATTATTTAATTCAGACCACATATGAAGTAGGAGTACTTTGTGTAGAATCCTGGCAGAAAAGTAACCTCTCTAGCTGCTGGGGTGGCCTCTCCCAGTCCATAGGCCCATTTTTGATAATAATAATTATAATAATATCACACACATAAATAGTCCCTTTATAGTATATATAAAATCATTTTCATCTGTGGGTCAGACAATCAATCAACAAGCATTAATTAAGGACCTACTATGTACCAGGTATTAGGCTAGCCACTGGGAATACAACTACAAAAAAAAGAAACAATCCCTACTTTCAAAGCATCCTTACATCCCCTGACAGATGTGTTATTGGAATAGAGAATTTAGATAAAATGTCTGTGAACAGATATACACATTGTAGTAACTTCCTTTCACTGAGAGCTATCCCAAAGTAGAAGAGATTGTTTTGGGAAGCAATGACTTCTCCATCACTGGAAGCCTCCAAATAAAGGCTATCTGGCCATTTCAATCTCTCTTTTCTACTGGCTCCTTCCTTGCTGCCAATAAATATATTTAGACTTCTCAGTCTTAGAATAACCCTTGTTTAAAATAACCTTGCTATTCCTTCATTTATTCCAATATTTCTCTTCCTTTTCACATCCAAACTTCTAGAAAAAGACATTTGCTTTCTCACCTCCCACTTACTTCCCAATTCCTTGCAATCTGGTTTTCAATTCTACCACTTAATTGAAACTGCTCTCTCTGAGGCTATTGATGAATTTATAATCGCTAAATCTAGTGAGATTTCTCATCCTTCTTGGTTTTTCTGTAGCTTTTGACATTGTAGATCATCCTCTACTCCTGAATGTTTGGGCATTTGTGGTTGCTTCCCTTAATTCCACTCCTATATGTGGGGTATTCACTCTTCTTCTCAGGTTTCTTTTCAGAACAATCTTCCAGTTTCTTCCCCCAAGTGTCCCTCAAGATCCTGTTCTGAATCCTTTTTCCCCCTGTATACCCTCTCTTTTGGTGACTTCATCAACTCCTATTGATTCCATGTATATGATTCCTAAATCTATATGCCTAGACCCAGTCTCTCTCAGGAAAGACAGTCTCTCATCAGCACCTGCCTTCTGGACATTTTAACCTGCATATACTATCAGCATCTCGAATTTAACATGACCTTGTTGCCCACTCCAAACTTCTGTTTCTGTTGAGGGCACCAATATCCTTCCAGTCATATTGGTTTGCAACTCTTCCCTTACTCTTACCCCTCAAATCCAATCAGAAGTCTTACCAGTCCTTCCTCCACATCTTTCATGTCCATCCCCTTCTCTCCATTCACATGACCATTATCTTAGTTCTATTGTAATAGGTTCCTAACTAGGCTCCCTGTTTCCACTCTCTCCCCTTTACAAATTACAGTTCATCTCCACAAAGTGCCAAAATAGTCTTTCTAAAGTGCAGGTCTGATCATGTTATTCCTCCTCTCAAGAATCTTCATTTGCTCCCCATTGACTCTAGGAAAAAATAAAAATTCCTCAGTTTGATATCTAAAGCACTTTATACTCTAGTTCCAGACTACCTTTCCAGACTTAAATTTCCATTACTCTTTCACATTCCATGTTCCAGTCAAAATGTTCTATTTTCTGCTCCCCAGATCTCACATTTCATCCCCTACCTCCATGCTTTTGTATAGGTTGTACTATAATGCCTAAAATGCCATCTCTTCTTACCTCATCCTTCTACTTGCTTGGATTCCAGAGTAGACTGTAAATTACTTTAGGACAGGAACTGTTGTATTTTTTTCTTTGTATCTGCCCTTAGTGCCAAAAAGGGTAATTTGTGTATCTTTGTTGTGGTTGTTCAGTTGTGTCCAACTCTTCATGTATGTAGTATGCAACTAATGAATGCTTGTTGAAGTTTGTAAAGTGTATCCCTGTTCAGATACTAGAAGCCCTCTGAGACCCCTTCTGAGATTAAATTTTGAGATCTTCCATAAATAGACCACAATGTCTGTGAATAGACTGTGAATGGAATGTCTGCAAATAAAATGTCTAGGAATAGAACACCAATCTTGTCATTGAATTCCATAAATGGATTCTTCTTTTTCTGGGGAACCTAATTGTGGGAGGAAGGGGGGGGCTCACTGTTCTAGGAGCTGATAGAGAAGCCATATACATACATCTTAGTGTACATAGGAATATCTAAACATACGTCTCTACCCCCTAGTAGGTGTGTCTGCAAGAGAGTTTTAAACATCCTTTTATATGGCACTCTGGGGAAGTTACTCTCTGTGCCTCAGACTCCTGTTTTGGAAAATAGAGATAACAACCCCTCCATGCCTCCTTCTCTAGGATTCTGAATGAAAAAAAATGAGATAATGGATGGGACAGTGATTTATAACTGAAGGACACTACAATTGCTCAGTTGTTTTCAATTGTGTCCAACTCTTCATGACCCCATTTGGGGGTTTTCTTGGCAAAGATACTGGAGAGGTTTGCCATTTCCTTCTCATTTTGGGGGCGAGGAAACTGAGGCAAATGGGGTTAAGCGACTTGTCAGACAGCTAGTAAGTGTCTAAAGTCAGATTTGAATGTCCTGCCTCCAGGCCTGGCACTCTATCCACCTTGACACCTACCTGCTATAACTTGCTATTTAATATTAGCAGTAGACAAAAAGCCCTTAGCATTTACTGTCCCATCCATTATTTCATTTGTTTTGTACACCAACTAAGTTACATAGTACAGGAATTAAAACTTTATTTTACAAATGGGGAAACTGAGGCACAGAGATTTGTAAATTCCTTGAAAGCAGGACCTGACTTTTTTCTTCAGTTTTTGGATTCTCTTAGTGCCTAGAATGGAACACATAGTACATACTATTAGTTGTCTTGAATTGAGGGAAGGAGTTTCCCAAGATCAAACAGAGAGCAAAAGATAGGCCTGGGGCCAGAACCCTGGTCTCCTGACCTGCAGGCCAAGACTCTTTCCACACTGCTCTCCAAAAGTGTTTGAGGTGAAGGGACCCTAAGATGTATCTCCCCAGAACTTCTAATCCCACCCTAAAGGGCCCCCTCACTTTGAGGGCTAGAAGCTAGTGGACCTAGGAGTGCAATGGGAGGCTGCTAGTCCCCAAAGAGCAAGTGAAGTGAGTGCATTGTTTAGTGTCACACAGGGAAGTGTTGAAGAAAGAGCTTTAGCAGGGCTCAGGTGCTCAAGAGTCCTGATCAAAAGAATTCCCCCCACTGATGCCCGAGAAATCCTTTAAGAAAGTCATTACTGCATGAATTTCACACAGATCTGGGAAAGGAGTTACCCTAAACTGAGTCATGGAGAGCCCTCTATGCTTACACCACAATTGCATATAACTGAAAAGAAAGTGGCCTGTAGAAAGAGAGCCTCATAGAAAATAGACAATGGAACCAGGTCAATGGAATGGGAAACCAATAAAAGTAGTGAGCACACTGCCACTGAAGGTATTCAAGTGGAGATTATATATATATGATTCTTGGATATTGTGCACGGGACTTCTGCTTGTGGATGCCCTCTGATCCACCCCTCTAACTCAGGGATTCTATGATTCTACAGCCCAGTTTACCAAAGGGTATGCAGTGGTTCTCTGGTCTAGGGCAGAGCCCTCCAGATGTGATGCATCTAGTGACTCTCTCCTTCAGTGAAGATGCCTCTGAGTCTGGAAGGCCCCAGATTCCATTCTGAGGGTCACCTGGTGTCTCTCCTATGGCCCCTCTTTCATCCCTGCTCTGTATCCCCAGAGATGAACTGGTTACTGAGTCTTAAGAGTGGAGTCATGGTGTGGAAGGAGACTTGGATTTAAAGTCAGAGGACCTGAGTTTGAATTCCAGTTCTGCTATTTATTAACCGGGCGACCTTAGGGAAGTCCCACCACTTCCTGGACTTCAGTTCCTCAGTAAAATTTCTAAATGATCCCTCCAAGCTCTAAAAATTGATCCGACATAGGTATGACGGTGGGTCCACACCGCCCCCTGGTGGTCTGACTTGGTGCAAACGCCCCTCATTCCTCTCTTCCCGACTTTCATCAGTGAGAGGAGAATGTTATTTTCCAAGTGAACAAGTAGGAAAACTGAGGCCCAGACTAGGGACGACCGCAGAAGGAAAACTGGGTGGAAAACCCCAGAGTCTTAGCTTCTCCTTCCATAACTATGACAGATGGTAAAAAGGGGAAACAGAGTCAAATCCATGTAAACGTCTGTGTTGCAAACACCAGTGTCTCCTTAAAGCCCCTCCCACCCTACACCACACCCAAGCTCTTCAGTCTCAGGCCTCTCCACCTTTCCCGCCACTGGTCTGGCTCCGGGGCCGTTTCTGAGGTAGGTTGGTGACAAGTATGGTTCTGTCCCTCAGACCCAGGACCAAGAGACTGTGACCCGCCTGGGATCACACAAGCAGAAGGGTGGGCGAGGCGGGGGTGGCAGGAACCCGAATGTTCTAAGCCCGTTCCTCTCCTCTTCCCCTCATTCCCCTCCCCAGGCAGTTAAGGCATCTTCAGGCCAAGGCGTGGGTCTGTAGGGTGGTCTCAGGAAAAGAAACTGAGGCTCGAAGGGAGGTGTGGATTATCCGTACTCCATGGTCCCCCACACCTAAGGAAGGCAGGGTGTTCTGCCCTTGCCTTCAGGACAGCTGCTCCTGGGAGGACCTGGTCTGGTCATTTCTTAAAAGTTAGGGAGCCTCTCCCCGGGCTAGGCCTGGAGGACAGACAAAGAGAATACAGCGTGAATTTCACTACCACCATTCCTCCTGACTCAACTCCAGCATCAGCCCCAGACCCTTTTCTTGACCTCGCCTCTTTCCCTGACTCATCCCGGTTTCTTCCACCAACCCTTCCCCTTTTGAGCCCACCTTCTTCTCCAAACCCCTGCTCCGCCCACCTCCCAACTTTTCCATCAAGTTTCCTCCAAACCCTAACTCCCCAGCAGCGAGACTAGAAGCTGGGGGACGAGAGGCAGGAGCCAGAGTGAACGAGAATTCTCGCCGAGGTCAGAGGCAGCGGGGCAGCTGTCTACTCTCGGGGCGGGGGAGAGTGGGGGAGGGGGCGGGAGGGCGGGGGGAGAGCAGAGCCTGGCTCTGGAGGGGGCGTGGCAAAACCGTCTTATGGGTGAGGCAGAAGTAGGACCTGGAAGAGAGTGAACTTACCGAGGGGACCGAGCGGGACTGGGCGGCACCATGACCAGGAGGCTGGGACCTCGCGGCGGCTGTTTGACCAGGACGGGGTCCCCAGGCAGGGGCCGGCTCGGGGGATCCTTCTTCATCTGGGTCTAGGGGCAAGAGTATTAGAAGTGAGTACTGTGCATAGTCTCCTCCCTGTCCCCTCTGCTGTAAAGTGAGTACCCCTCACGCTCGACCCACCTTAGGGCCCCGGGCCGGGCTGACGGGAAGGGGTCTCTTGGGGGGCAACAGGCGGCGGGCTCCATCTTCTCCGTCCCCTTGACCCCCTGGGTCCCTTCGGGGGAAGCCAGGCCGCGGGGAGTGACTCAGGGGAGGTGGTGGGCGTGCAGGTCGTGAGTCTCGGGGTTTGGAAGGGGTGGGGCGCAGGGGCCGAACTACGTTGACTGGTTGGGAGGGTCCGGGTTTCCGAGAGAGAGGCCCCCTCATTCCCTGCGGAGACAGTTCAGACCGGAAACCCTTCTATGTATCTTATGTCAGAAAGGTCCACAAGACCCTCGCCCACTCTTGCCCACCAGGGGCCCCCAAGGGCTCTTCTCCCCTGAAGTCCCCACTTATACTTCCACCTATGCCCATAAGTTGGTTTTCCCCTCATCCTCCTTCCCTTACTTACCCCTGGGGCAGGGCGATTAGGCTGACGTTGGGGCAGGTTCTGCAAAGTTAAGCCCGATTGGGCTCCACTCCTAGAATTTCTGGTGACCCTTGTGCGGTACCTGGAAAAACGGAAGGACATAAGGTGAGTCACATATGTGGATTTGGAAATTCGAGACTGCCACCTCCCATTTCCATGCCTTTGCCTTGAATGCTCTCCTAAAACCTCAGAAAACAAGGATTCCTTCCAGACTCAGTTCCTATAGGAAGGCAATCTTGATTCCTGCTGGTTGCTAGAACTCTTCCCCCAAAGAAATTGCTTTATGTCCACTTTGAATATATTTGGAATTTAATTTTATGTATACATGGTGTTTTTCCCCAAGTAAATGAAAGTTCTGTGAGGACAGGTGCTAAATTTTGTGTTTTTATCCTGACACCTAAAACATTACCTAGCATGTAGCAAGAACTTAATAAAATGCTCCTTTGGTTTGGACTGGATGGCATTTGAGGATCCTTGCAATTCTGAGATTCTGTGTGATAGCCTTAGGAAAGACTGGGGCTCTGGGTCAGACAGAGAGTCTGCCCAGACCTAGAGACTCTGCCAAAAAGGTTCAAACAATTTTAACTCTGGTTTCATGAGCTCAAATTCTGTAAAATCCCCTGAGATTTCCTGGCTTTGAAACTTGCTGATGGGACAGCCTTGGACAAGGCTACTTCCCATGTCTAGGTTTTACTTTGTTCATCTGGAAATTAAAGGACTTGATCTTCCAAGTGCCTTCTCCCTCGAAATGCCATCATCCTATAGCCCTGTGACTTCATTTGTTAACTTTTACAAACGTTTCTCAGTTAATGTGTATATTTATGTGTGTAGGTCTACATATACATATATGCACAAACTTTGAGCCCTTCTAGGCCTGGGCACAGGAGAAGGGAGTGGAGAATCCCTAGAGCTGAGGGAGGGGGCTCAGGAAGAGTAGCAGCTGAGGAAGTAAGTGTACATGAGTCTGCTGAGGCCAATTGTAGGATTAAATCATCTCCTTCACATCCCCATTTCCTACTCCTTTCTGTTATGGGAGATTGGAGTCAGAGCACATAGTAGGTGCTTAGCTTAGAGAAAAGAGAATTTAGCAGAACAGCTAAATCTGCAAATGTTTCATTGTCACCTGGAAGAGAGGTTAGACTTGTTCTATTTGGCACTACAGGGCAGAAGTAAAAGCAAATGAGATAATACATGCAAAGCATAAACCTTAAAGTGCTATTTAAATTTTATCTGTTGTTGTTAGCAGTGGATAGCAGTTGAAGAGAGGTCAAAGTAGGTTTGATGTAAAGAAAAACTTCACAATCACAAAAGATGTCCCAAAGTAGCTGATGGGCTGACTTTGGGGGTAGTTGGCTCCCTCTCATTGGGAATGCTCAAGTAGAGGCTAATATGAAAGGAATTATGATGCTCACATTAATCCATATGATATGTGTATAATTTCAATTTTGAGACTGTCTGGCTTGGGAGTCAGAGACTGACAATGCAGCTTGAAATGATCAATCAAACCCTTGACAATGCTCTCATAATCACTTACATTCCTATGCCTGTATATGTTAAGTGAAGCAAATCAAAGATTATAGAACCTATTCCTGTCACAGTACTCTGGTCCTGCACCCCACTAAGTAACAGATCCCAAAGTCTTAAAACAATATTATTCCTATAGGACTCCAGAACACCTGTACTATGGACTTGTGGGCTTGTCATGGGAAACCACTCAGGCCCTGGAAATGATTATAATCCACATTCCCCCCTTGTTCTCCATTTGTGATTTTATATATACACACATTCATCTATACACACATATACATATATATATGCATGTGTGTGTATATGTATATATATGCTGTGTCTTTACTCCAGCATAGAGAGCATTCCTTACTGAAACTAAGTAATAAAATGACTACTTGATTGATTCCTGCCATTCCTGTCTCTAGGCCTGCTTTGTCCAGCTCTGAGTATTCATAGATTGTAGACTGGTCCTATCCAGAACACATAGAAAATCCTGTCAACAATAACCATTTATAGTGTATTCTAGATGAAATTACTTTCTGGGTACAGGCTAGGCCAAAATTCCAATTCTGAAATTCTATAATTCTGCTTACCAAATGTTTGTGAGACGTCTCTAAAGAGAGAGGTAATGTAATTTAATGGGAAGTACTTGATTTGGAATTGCAACACCCCACTCCTAGCAAAGGGTGCTCCTTAAACACAGGAACTCTGTCACATACTTTGGGCAAGATACTTGACCTCTATAGAATGAAAAGTGGCTAAGGTTTCTTCAGGTTCTAAATCTTAGAATCCTATGATTTGATGGTGCGGAGAAGAGGAGGAAGTCTTGGATTTGGACCCAGAAGGTTTGCATTCTTTGTTCTTCCCCCTAAAACATCCTGTAGCCCTGGGCATCAAACCTGTAGGGGATGGGCCTCAATTTCTTCCCATGTTAAATGAGGGAATGAGAGGTGATGGTCTCTGAGAACCTTTCCAGTTCATGCATCCCTTGTTGTGTGACAGGGGGACACATGGGAGATTCTGGGGACAGAAGGCCCATAAATGAGGGATATGGAGACAGGCTCACCGGCAGCTCTCTTGCCCTTTCCTCAGCCCTTGAAGGCCCTGGTGCAGCAGGGAGTTTGGGAAACGGTAGTAGAGAACCAGCCCAGCACTGGGAAGCAGTAACAGCATGAATACAACAAGCAGGGCCAACAGAGTGGCATCATGGTCTGGGGAGGTGAAGACAGGTGGTCAGTCCAAGGATAAGGGTCCCCCTCTCTCCTCCCTCTTTGTTCCCTGCCTGCACTGGGGACAGTTCCTGCTTGACACTCACTGTCATACTGTACGGGACCACTATCCACACTGCCGCCCAGCCCTGGCTTCTCACAGGTTGGGGGGGCCCAGCCTGGGTCACAGTGGCAGTTCCTATTGCTGTTACAGACCTAGGAGGATAAAAAGATAAGAAAAAGGGTAAGAACTTGGAATAAAATAACACCCTCCACGCAGGGGCTCTCAGTTCCCAAGACCCACACCCAGGGGTCACTCACCCCATGGCCATGACATGTGTCCAGGCACCTCTGAAGGTCAGGGAAGGAGGCATTCTGGCATCTTCGATCATGACACACCTAGTGATGGTAGATGGGAATGATGGAAGTAGATAGTGTAGATGGGCCCAGGGTATCCTGGGCAAGGCTGGGCAGGCTACGGGGAGAGGAGTCCCATCTGATGGGGAGGACGTTGATCATCTTAAGAGTCTCAAAGACCCCCAGAAAGCCCTCCCCACTAGTGACCTTATACTTCCAGGGAGTCCCTCCCATCACTGGCCCTGGGGTTGGTGAGACTGGCTCACCATGCCATCTCCACACTTAGTACCAGGAAGCACAAGACCAGGGTCTGGTAAGTCGGCAGAGGAGTCAGTTCTGGGCACACGGTACATGAAGGCTCCTCGGCAGGTCACCTCTCTGCCACCCAGACGGATGGTGGTCTCCATGGAAACTGTGTGTGGCCCCCGGGGTTTATCTGCCCCACTCTGGCACTGAAGCTTCCCACACTTGGCATCCCTGCAGGAGAGGGAGTGGGGGTGGGTGTCAAAGGAGCAGCCAAGGGCTGGCCCAGATTTAGTAACTGATGGCATTTCTTTATCACTTTCAAGTCTATAACATATTGTTATGGTTATTTTGTTTTATTTTTACGAATATCATTTCCTTGGATCCTTACTACACCCCTGAAGGTTAGATTCATCAAAATTATCATTCCCATTTGACAGATGAGGAAACTGAGACTCAGAAAGTTTAAGTCATGTGGCTATGGTCAGGTAGCCAGTAAGTGTCAGAGACAGGAGTCCTAAACCCAAATCCAACACCCTGAGATCCTTCTCCACATCATTGGCCCCTGACCCTTGTTCCCACTAACTCCCTGTCCCAGATATTTTTGTACCCTCTAATTCCTAACCCCCTCATTTGCCTAACCCTTGTTCTGTTTCTTCCTCAGACTGTCCATCCCACTCATTCCTTGTCTCTCTGACATATTGTTCCCCTGACCCCTCACTCCCCTGACACCTTGTCCTGAAGATCCTGGCCTGTCCTTTCTTCGCCTCCCTCTGTCCCTACTCTCACCTCCGATTACACGGGACATAGTGACCTTCACTGTCCTGACCACAGTTCCCATAGGGGTCCCCAGCCGAGTTCACATCCTGGAAACAGGCATCAGGGGCTGGGTGGGCACCTGGGGGTTGGAAGTAGTGTTAGTGAGGTAGGGAGGAAGGGAGCCAGGATCTAGGAGAAAGGGGTGGCCTCTGGGGTGGGGAAAGTGGAGTCACCTCCAGCAGGAGTCCTTGGAACACCTTTCCCAATCCCTCCCAAACTGAGTGTCTGTGTGGAATTATCTGACTGATGGTGGAAAGAAGTCTGAGGAGAGAGGTGTGCCCAAAGGAGAATTTCGACATAAGTGACTCAGGTTTGTGGAAGGGGAAGAGCCCAAGGAGAAAGAGATGTTGGCCCTGCCAGGTTAGGCTCTCACCAGGGCCCCAGAGCTGTTGGCACTGCCCCTCATGGGTGGGACACATGCCATCTCGGCAGTAGGCAGTGCCCCCGGCACACGGGGAGCCATCAAGGTGGTAGACATTAGCTGGACAGTGGGGAGAGGCTCCAGTGCAGAACTCAGGCAGGTCACAGTCTCCAGCTCCTTCACGGCACAATGTCCCAGCTGGCTTCAGCTGTAATAGGGTGGGAAGAAAGATAAAGACAGAGGCAGAGACTCACAGGGGACACACAAGGATGGAGACACATGGAAAGACAGGTGCAGACAGGGAAAAACCAAGTACGAAACCAAAGAAATGAGTCAGGTCAGCAGAAGCCAGGGATGTCTCTGGTTTTTGCCTGCCTCTCTATACCCTATTTCCCCAGCCTACTCCTAGCCTCTGGTACAACTCCCCTCACTTGTCCCATTACCCATTCCCCACTCCTCACCGAGCAATGGGCACAGCAGTCCCCCTGGGCACACTGGGCTCCCTCCCGAAGTGTGCAGTTATGGGCATGACAGCATGGGTCGGTGCACTCCTGGACCCCAAAAACAAACAGAAAGAAGTCGTGAAGACATGCAGAGCCAAGATCAAGGTCCTGGCCTAATTCTGGGAAGTCAACAGCCTGGTGACTTCCTTAGGCAGGGAAACTAAAGGGGAGAGGAGAATTCCCAGAAAGAACAGATAATCCTGAGAAACCTGGAGCCAACCTGTGGATCTCAAGCATGGGGGTGCTGTTGGGAATACTAAAAGATCCATGGGGCACTGGAGAGCCATAGGGAGAAGCTGGGAGTCCTACACTGAGAGTCACAGGGTACTGAGACTTGCTGGTCTCTGGGCTGAGCGTCTTTAGGAGTCTAAGTGGTCTGGGCAACATTGAGAATCACAGGTTAGGTATTGGAGGAATCACTGGGAGTCCTGATGGGGGATATGGTTACCCAGAAACCAGGGAGATATTCAAGTCTGAGGGGTCCTGAGAAGGGTACTGGGGTCAGGACTTGGGTGAGGGGAGTCAGAGCCTAACCTCAATGTCCCCACAGTCGCATTCCTCCCCATCTTCCAAGAAGCCGTTCCCACAGCGACCTCCCAATACCAGCAACCGAGGGTCAGGAGGGTTGAAGAGGCACATTCCCCCTCCTTTTTGGAAAAAGTGGAGCAGCTGCTGGCGGCTACAGGCACTGAACACTCGTGGAAATGGATGTCTGCAGAGAGAGGGAGAGTTACGCATTGGGACACCCCAACCACACTGTCTCAGCAAAGACCAGCAGGGGGCACTGTGGTCACACAGACCAACACACAGAGTGGGACCTGAGCGAGAGGAGTAAAGGGATCCAGTTGGACACCTCTTCCCACCCGGACACACATAGTCATCAGCCTAGCAGCCACATAAAGCCCTTTAAGGTTTACCAAGGTACATCTTGGTGCAGGTTCTCTTTACCTCACACCTGGACTGCGGCAATAGCTGGCTGCTTGCTCTGCCTGCCTCAAATTTCTTCCCCTCTATTCCAATCTCTCCTAAGCTGTCAAAACAGTCCTCCTAAAGCATAGATCTGACCATGTCTCCCTAGTCAACAAAGTCCAGCGCCCCCACATGGCCTCTAGGGTCGAGTACAAATACCCTCTGGCTATTTTAAAGTCTTTGAGGAATCTTCCCCATCCTACCCTTCCAGTTTTCCTACATTTAACTCCTCTCCCCATACTTAATATTCCAAGACACTAGTCCTTGATGATCCTTCCATGCAGCCAGCTCTAAGCATTTTCACTGGTTTCCTCCAATGGCTGGAACTCTGTCCCTCTTAATTTCCAGTCCTGGCTTCCCTGAATTGTCCCCAGATCTCTTCTGCAAAAAGCTCCCAGTTCTCCTTCATCTTAGTCCCTTTCCTATTCCCAATTTCTCTTGGATATGACATATATGAACATAGATATTTCCGTGTCTCCCCTGTTACACTTGAGAACAGGGTATGGCTTTTGCCTTTCTTTTGTATTCCCAGCTCTTAGTGAAGCTCCTGGCTGATAATAGATGCTT
This sequence comes from Gymnobelideus leadbeateri, assembly GCA_011680675.1. Lineage (NCBI taxonomy): Eukaryota > Metazoa > Chordata > Mammalia > Diprotodontia > Petauridae > Gymnobelideus > Gymnobelideus leadbeateri. Next base: position 95,009 of record WOXC01005075.1, read on the forward strand.
AATAAATGCTTGCCAGCTGACTGTCTGATCCTTGAAACAACCGAGTGAGATAAATGTGATTTGTGCTATAGACCCACTGAAATAAACTTGTATCCAGACACATCAGCATTAGACAGAAACTGGATGGCAGAGTTGGGAAGGTTCTTAGAACCCAAAATGTCAAAGCAGAGGAGGACTCTTGAAACCATATAATCTGGGGGTTCTTAACTTGGATCCATCAAGAGATTGTGAATTTGTTTTATTTTTTTTAGACAACTTAATTTCAATATAATTGGTTTCCTTTGTAACCCTATGCCACTTATTCAATGAACTTAAGAATACGATCCTGAGAAGGGGCCCATAGGCTTCGACAGACTGTCAGAGTCCATTACACAAAGAATGTTAAGAACCCCAGATCCAAAACAATGTTCTTACAGATAAGGAAACAGAGGATCAGTGAGGGGAAGTGATTTGCTTATCTCCTCTTAGGAATATAGTCCAGACTAGAACTCAGATCTCTTGACATGCCCTCCCCACCAAGTCCCACCCAGGGCTGTTTCCAGCCCACCTCACAGACACCTTCCCCCTATGCCAGTCGTGCCATGCCCTGGCTCTGACCTCACTCACCCAGTGGCTGCTGCCATCACACAACCCCCCTCCTCAGGCAAGGCTTCTTCACAGCAGCCATCTGCATCATGGCTCATCCCAAAGCTGTGGCCAATCTCATGGGCCATGGTGGCTGCTGCACCAATGGGCAACTCTGAGTGGTCCTGGGCAGGGTGGGGAAAGAGTTAGCCTAGACCCTTTCCCCCTTCTCCCTCTCCCCTTGATCCATCCACCCACCACAAACTTACGGATGAAGGAAAGGGGCAGAAGCAGGGGTAGGGGTGGAGAGAGGGAAAAGTTTTTCTTGACTGAGCGGCAAACTTATCCTATGAGGGTGTACATGATTCTCTAGGAAATGAAGTATCCTGGCATAGGGTCTTCGAGGCCACCAAAAGGGGCAGGGTCTAAGGTTGCTGGGAAGCTAGGAGAGTCCATGAACAGCTGGGGAGTGGGGAGGGTGTGTCGAGGGTTAGGGTCATAGGTCTGTGGGGAGACAGAGGAGTCAGGCAAGGCCACAGCCCCAGAGGCATATACTTACCGCACTCACTCCCCCAGAGTTCTCCGCACTACACATGCCCTCCAAGGGTGCCATGCCAATGGTAGTGCCCTGAAAAGTTCTGCCCCTGCTCACAGCAGACAGAAGGAGAAAAGGGGAGAGAGTTAAAATTAGTCTCTCCCACCTCAGTCCTCAGTCCCCCCTGGTGCCAGGCCAAGAAAAACTCACGTGAGGAGCTGGGCTGTGTCGTGGGGCCTCCGGGCCCGCAGTCCCCGGCGCCACTGCAGGAAGGCCCAGAGCGTGGCATTGGCATCTCCTGTGACTCGACTCTGGTCTCGTTCTGTCCACACTTCCAAGCCGGTCAGCGCCACCTTGATGTTAAGGGACCTGTAAAACTGGGTGAGGTGGGGGAAGAGGGAGATGCAGAGGGGGTGTAAACAAACAGGAATCCCTGGGAAGAAGCCCAGTTCCCCACACTCAAGGGAAGATCCGCTGGAATCTAGCTCCCTTCCAGAACCCCACACTCCTCCGCCGAACTGGCCAAGACCCATTACCATCTCACCCAGCCACCCAGTCGGGGACCTCCTATCCATCTCCCCAGGCATCCACCCCCGCTCTGTCCAAGGAGTTGGACTCAGGCTGGCCGTTTTCCTCTTCCCCCCGCCCTTACCTTGTCCACGTAGTTGGCTATCTCGAGAAGTCGCTGCTTGGTACGACCCAGATCTCTCTGCTGCCTCAGATACTAGCGGACATGGATGGGAACATTCAGAGGTGGGGAGGGGGTCCAGATGCCCCAGAACACAGTCCCCCTCCAGGCCCGCCCCCAGACCCGCCCATCCCACCCCCTCACCAAAGCGTGGTCTGCCACAATGAAGAGCTCCAGGTACTTCAGGGCCCGCCTCGAGTCGCGTCTCACCTGAGGAAAGGGGAGGGGGGTCAGGGAAAGAGCCTCAGTGGAGAGGAGGGGTCTGAGATGGAGAGAGGGCTTGAGATATGAGAGGGAGCTAGAAAGGGAGTGGGGACGGGGAGCGCCTAGTGCGACTTAAAGAGGCCCCAGGAGCAGAGCCCAAGAGTGGCCGCGAGGGACCTTATCAAGGGGCGGGGCCAGACCAGGGGGGCGGGGGCTGACCAGGAGGCGGGGCCTGACCAGGAGGCGGAGCCTTCGGATTTAGAATTTAGAGAGTGCGGAGTGAGAATTTAGGCAGCAGCCCTCACCCTGGGCGCCCGGCGGAGGATGCGTGCCAGGCCTAAGGTCCCAGCTAGCCCGTGGCCACAGGTCCCATCCTGGCTGGGCAGCTGCTCCGTCCGAAAGAGGCGGTGCGGGCCCGGCGGGCCAGACGCTGGAGTCCGGGGAGGCTGCACGTAGTAGCTGCTGTTGGCGCTGAGTACTATCAGCCCGCTGGAGGGGGGGGCAGGGTTGGCGGGGAAGTGAGAGGGGGTATCCCCCAGCTCGGATCTCTTCTCCCCACAGAGGTTCTCCCTTCCCCACCGATTCCCCTCCCAGGACCAGTCCCAGCCCAGGCGCACTCCTTTACCTGATCCCGGAGCAGGAGCTGAGGGCGACCCAGGAGTCCGGGAATCCCTGCACATGGCCATGGTAGTAGCAGTGATCCTAGGCAGGGTTAGAGGGTTGGGGGTCGGGGACCTCAGCCTCTGGTTCTGCCTCAGTCCCTCCATCTTAGTCACCGATCTCATTCGTGGGGGCCCCTGAGGGAATGAGGAGAATGCCCCTCACCCAGGGTGGTAAAGCCTCTCTCGAAGTCAGGATGAAAGATTTCTGCTACACCTGGCAATACTCTAGAAAACTTTCCCAACTGCACTCCATCCCCAAAGATCCCAGAACTTCCAGCCCTCTTCCCTGCTACTACCAATCCAGGGACCTGGTCTCACCGTATGGTTGGGGGCCACAGTCACTGGCTGCCCATCTGGACCATAGTGGGTTTCCGTGTACCCTTGAGCCAGCAGCCAGCTAAGGAATTTAGAGAAAGAAGAGGCTTAGCACCACCTTCTCCAGGAAGCCTTCTTTGGTTGACTCCTCTATTTCTTCCTAACTGTCTAAAAGCACACTCTCCCATTTCCTGGTATATGCTTGTGATAAATTTGTTTTTATTGAAGAGGGACTAGGTTCCACTCCCCACCCCCACCCCCCACCTTAATCTGGCTTCAGTGCCACCTCCCTTTAAGGCCCACTAGCACTTGGTGATGGACTCCCAGACTCACCGGTTTTTCTTCAGGGAAAGGAGAAGTTCCTTGCCTTCAGCCCTCACTGACAACAAGGCTTCATCAGGACTTCTGATCTGGGTGGGGGACAAGTCAGAAGAGGGTGAGACTGGGGTAGGAACAGATAGACAGACACAACCACCCTCTCCACTGTGTAAGTTCTGATGCTGGACATTTGCTTGATCTGCCTCTAATTTTCTCTGTGTGTGTCACTTAGTCTCTAGCTTTCTGACCCTCCTATCTCCCCCTGGTTCTTCTATCTCTGCTCTGCTCTTCCCAAGAGCATCCTGCCCCCAAGTCCCATTTCTGGCTGAGTTCCTTGGGCAAGCTAATTCTCTTTTCTTTCCCTAGCCCCTCTGGTTCCTCTCCCATCCTTTCCCCACCATTAAGTAAACAAGATTTACTCCTGGGCCTCTGAAAGGGAAACTCAGCATTCTTCGCCCCCCCCCCCCTTAGCTGGGGTCACTCTGGTCAGTCTCCTGCCTCTCTCCCTCCCCTTCCCTCTGTATGCCTTTCCCATGATGTCTTTCTCTCCATGACCCTCTTTGAAATGTGGGGGGAAAGAAAGACAGAGGAGAGAAGAGAGGGAGGGAGGAGAGAGAGAAAGGAGAGAGAGAGAGAGAGAGAGAGAGAGAGAGAGAGAGAGAGAGAGAGAGAGAGAAACTGTTCACCAGAAAAATGCCAAAGAAGGCATGAGACCGTTTGTGATGAGTATTGTTAAGTGATAACAGACAATAAAGGCAAAAGGATTAAAGTCCTATGGGGGTTCTGGGTTCTGATTTGTGATTTTGCTAGTGTAGGAAATCCCTGCTACCAAAGCCGATGGGCAGCTCTTCTGTAACTTGGACCTAGAGAGTTGCCTGACACTGAGAGTTTGGCTTGCCAAGGGTAACATAGGCAATATGTGTCAGGGACAAGTCATGAACTTGGGCTTTCCTGAATCTGGTCTAGTTCCTTATCTGCTATGCCAAGTTGTCTCTCCTATGTCTGAGTCTTATGATTGGGTTCAAAAAGTCAGCTTCCAAATTGGGGATAGGGAAAGCTTAGCCAGACATCAATTTCCGTGGAAAAAGATGGGAGGGCTTCAGTGGAATGCAAGTTCAATGAGTCAGTACTGCTATACACACACACACACACACACACACACACACACACACACACACACACACACACCAAACTACCAAACTAATGCTGTCCTGGCAGCATTAAGAGAGGAAGATCATGAAGAAGAAGGCAGATGTTCCTGCTGATCTCTGCTCATAATGTATCCACAGTAGTTTGTTCAGTCCTGGGCACTATATTTTCAGAAAAGTCTGACAAACTGAGGGGCTACCTGAGAAGGGCAGCCATGATGGTAAAGGTACTGGCAAGGGCAAAGCAAGAACTTAAGACATTCAAGTCACTTAACTTGAAGAAGACTTCAAAGTGGGGGATGGGGTGGGGAAGGAGCATCTGAAAGCTGCTTTGGAAGAAGAGGGATGGGCATTTAGACTAGTTCTGCTTGGTCCCCGGGGGGCCCAGCTGGGGGCAGGAGGTGGACACTCCAGACAGATTGATTTAAGGAAGAACTGAACAATGATAACTGACCAAGGGAAATGGGCTGCACCCGCACTAGGGAACTCCCCACAGGAATCAGGGCTGTGGGATATGTTGAAAAGAAGCATTGGTGGGTTGAGTAAGCACATGTCAGGGATGTTCTGGGCGGCATTTTTTCTGACTCTGATTCATTGTTCTTCTCTGCCCTCTGTTACCGTTTTCTCTGCCTGTTTTTTCTCTAACTGTATAAATATATCTTTCTCCTCTTTCCCTCAGCCCGTCTCTCTGTCTCTGCCTCCCTATGCCTCTCTCCTCTTTCTGTCTCTTCTCTCCTGACTTTATCTCTCTTCTTTTTCCTTCCTCTGTCCTTCTGGAGCCATATTGCTTTGCCTCTGTCTATGTCTCCCACCATCTCTCTACATTGTGTCTTTAGCTTCGATCACCCTCCATTCTTGTGTTTCTTGCTCCTCTTCTCTCCCTTTCCTCATGAGTCTAATTTCACTCCCTTCTGCCATAGCTCCCAGTCAGTGGGCTGGGATTTCAGAACCTGAGGATAAAGGAAAGTCTTTTCTGCCTAGACTGGGAGCCTGGACACCATCCCCTTCCCTGGGCTGCTCTCTGGCTGGGTGACCCTGGGAGAGGCATTTGAATCCTCTGGTTCTAAGTTTCACCATGACATCAGGGACTGGAATGTTTGTGCTGTCCATTTTATGCCATCATACAACTGCCCCTCCCCCCACTTCCTAGACAGGGTGGGAGAAGGCAGAAGGCCTGTCTCTGGTGAGTTCCAGTGGAGACCCTGGACCAGATCCTAAGGCCTCTCTCAGCTTAGGGTGTTGAAGGACAGGACAGGACAGTCCCAAGTCCAGCCCCCTTCTCTCTAGCCCCTCCTTTCCAATGCCCAAAGGATGAGGTCACCAGCCTGGCTAAGGCTTTTTTGGGAAACATGTACCCTGGAGTGGGGTGGGGGGAAGGAAAGTCCAAAAATGGTACTACCCCTCATCCTTGCCCACTCATCCTTCTCCCTCTGCCGCTCTGCAAGTATCTGTTTCTTCCTGTTGGTGTATTATGGTCTGTCTGTCCTTATTTCTCACTTTCTGGTCTCTGGGATCTCTCATCTTGACTCATTCTGTCCTGGTATGTCTCTTTTCTCAGCCCTTTTTCTCCCCATCTCAGTCATCCCATTGGTTCCATTTGTCTCTCTCTTTTCCTAGATCGAGCTTTCTTGTCTCCTAAGCCTAGCTCCTGCCCAGTCTCTCCGTTCACATTTTTGTTACCCCTCCCCCTTTGCCTTTTGACTCATCATTGCCATCTTTACTTTCTCTCTCTGGGATGGTCCCACCTGCCTCTGTCTGTCTGGTCTCCACCACTCAGCCCTTCATGGCCCCCTTCTGGGCAACCCTAGGCAAATTCCTTCTCTAGGACATATCTCTGTATCTGTCCTGCTGTGGCCTGCCCTGGGGGTGGGCATGTTCCTGAGGCGAAACCTCTCCTCTCCTCTTTGCCCCCTTTCCCTTTCTCTGCCCCTTCTCTCTCCCAGACTGTCCAATTGTAAACCTCTGTCCTTTCCCTTTCCCTGTTTCTTCCCCTTGACTTTCCACCATGTGGTTTTCTCTCCCCTTCTCTGATTCCTTCCCCATATTGGCCCCCACACCTGAATTTAGGGAGGAGATGGTTTTCACTGGGCTATATTTCATTAACAATAAGCAGAGTACTCTCGGGACCCAGCACGGCCTCCCATTTTATTATCTGCCTGGTGCCTTCCTATCACCTCTTGGCAGGTGTGTGGTTCTGACATGTGCACTGAGGTACCACTGACAGAGAAAACAGTCACATCACCCCAGGCTGTGAGGCCCCATCTGGAGGAAGCTGAATTAGAGAGGGGGAAGGGGAGGGCATAGGCATCTATATGGTGTTTACTACATGACAGGCACTGGGCTAAGCTCTGTATTTATCCTCCTAACAGCCCTGTGGGGTACCTGGCTTTCACATCTCAATCCCCATGCTGTGCTCTCCCCCACCCCCAGCTGGAAAGAGAGAGCATTACCTTTTTGACACCTAGAGGTCCCCCAGAGTCACAGGAAATCAAAGTTGGAAGGAGCCTTAGGGACCATCATATTCCAACCCATCACTGAAACAGGCTTAGAGAGGAGAAAACACTTATCCAAGATCACACAGCTGGGAAGGACTTATCCAAGATCATCAGCCAGTAGAAGGGCCAAGAATTGAAGAAGAATAGTAATCGATGTATTTATCTGGTGCTCTAGAATTTGCAAAGCACTTTACAAGTACTATTTCTTGTGACCTTCACAACCACATTGGGAGGTAGGTACTATTATTATCACCTTCTTACAGATGAGGATATTGAAATAGAAGTTGAATGACTTGCCCAGGATCACACAGCTAGTAAGTGTGTGAGATCAGCACTCTATCCACCAAACTACCTGGCTGTCCTATTGGATTGGGGGGGTGCAGGGAGAGACTTAAGATTTCCCCCTTGTGGAGGCATGAGCCCAGGCTAGTACTATAGTCAGGAGAACTGTAGAACTGTATAGGTCCCTAGGAGAGCAGAGGATCATGGAGGGCGGAGGGGGGAAGGAAGTTGTTGACTTGCTAAGAAGCCCAAGTTCCTGCCTCTTTCGGGGAGCTCTTGCACTCTAGGTCTGGACCCTAAAAAAAGAGCAGGAAAGTCGTCTTGACTATTTGTCTCCTCCCACTACACTCTTCTCTGCCCCTGTGAAGGGCCTGTCTGTTTCACTTCTCTGATAAGTAACAATGGGGAGGAGAGGCATCCTAGTCATTAGAGAGACAGACCTGAGCCAAGGAGGGCTCAAGGAGACCCAGACTTGGGCGCCTCACTCTGTGTGTGATTTGGGCTCAAGGCCCCCTGGAACTTCAGTTTCATCCTTTGTAAAATGCAAGGATTGGGCCAGCTGGTTCCTAAGGTCCAATCAGGCTCTGATAGTCCATGAGGATGTTCTCTTCAGACCTGGACCCTCTGTAAAGAGTAAGAAGGGAGGCAGAAAGCTGGTCCCTGTAAGCAGAGTAGGCGTTAATGTTGACAGACGAGCTGAGAAGGGAGGTCCCTGGGGATGGAAGGGCTGTGGGAACTGGCAAGGATGTGTGGAGAGATCCTCCCTGCATTGGAAGGAGGGCGGGACAATATTGGGGGGCACAGAACAGGGGGCAAGGGGAGGGAGTTTGGGGGGAGCCAGGGTAGAATTCTTGGGAGTTTTGTTTGAGAGACTAAACATTCTCCTGCCCTAGAGGGGTATGTGGGGGGGGGGGGTAGGGGGAATGGCAGCAGCCAGGGTCAGGGCTGGGCCGAGTTCCTGGAAGGGAAAGGAGGGGTGGTGAGTGGGAGAACCTGATCTGGCTGGGAGCTGGGGGGAGAGCAGAAATGACTTCCATGTGTGTGCATCGGTGGCCCAGGATAATGAAACCCACATGTTTCTGGCTGCTTGAGTCCCCGCCCTTCTTGGCTCTAGCTCCTACAGAGACTGAGGTGATTGTGGCTCAGTTTCCCACCAGGGGCTCTGCTCTGAGGTGGGGACAGATAACACTGAGCCAAACACCCCCAATGGGGAGATGAATAACCTGAAAGAGGGACAAGATTACAATCCAGATGGGCATGCACACACACGAGCACACACACACATCACTCTTCTCTGGGATGGTGCATGTCTGGAGACCAAGGAAACCATAGAATTGGGTAGTCAGATGGAAGACCTCAGGAAAACTGAGGAAGAAAAGGGGAAACTGAGACAGAGAAGAGGAAATAGAAGAAGAGGATGAGGAAAGCTAAGAGAAGAGAAAATTTTGGAGCTTCCTAAGATACTATGATAGAAGATGAAAGAGAAAACACAAGAGAAAAAGAGGTGACTGAGAGAACAGAATCTGGGGCTTGCCCTCCCCACTGGGCATCACAGCATCTTAGCCTTGATGAATGCAGAATGCTGGGAGTGGAGTGGAGATGGGGTTTTCAGCACTACACAAGACAGCTGGAGCCCAACAAGAGGGAAGGGAGTGATGGCTATGGGCATAGTGCCCACTGAGGGTGAGAGAAGACAGCTGCCGCCCTCATGGGCCCCCAAGAAATGTGGGCAGAAGTCATTCCAACCAGCTCCCTGCCTCCCAAACGGCTCCTTTGTGGGGGACTCTGCTGTGGCACTGACCGTCTCTTCTGTGGTGATCTCCCGACGGCTCCGGCTGCCCAGCACCCAGTGGGGGGTGACTGGCTCTCCAAAGGGAAGTCCTGGGAGGGGGATACAGAGCAAAGGGTGAGGGGAGATTCCTGAGAGATGACCAGGGCTGTGGTAAAAGTACAAAGGCCCATCATGCAGCAAGAAGGACTGAGGTTTGATGCCAAGAAAGATTTCTCCACTGGAAGAAGAAGGTGGCTAGGGGAAGGGGGGAGGCCCAGAAAGAAAGGGAGTGTTGTATCCTTCCTCTGTGTGTGTGTGTGTGTGTGTGTGTGTGTGAGTGTGTGATGAAAACAGGAGAAAGGTATAGAAAGAGGAGATAGAAATTAAGAAAAAGGGGAGAAAATACCACAATCATTACCTATTACCAGATTCTGTACAAATGTGCTTAATTCATGTTTGTTTTTTTGAATGAATGAATGCATAAACAGAGTTTGGGAGAAGGGACAGCATTGGGTGGCCTGCATGAGCCCTCAGGGCTCTGGGATATCCTTCCCTCTCCCTCCCCCCCATGACTCTGGAGGAAAGATCTTGATGAAGGCTAGCACAGGCCACTTGGTGGACAGGAGAGGGAATAGGAAGGAGGGGACAGGGGCCAACAAGCAATTTTAGTCCCAATTCTCCCACAAGAGAAAACTGATCAACATTCCTGACACCAAGTCTTGGCCTGAGGAGTCACAGAGACATGGAGAGACACTGTGAGGGAGATAGAAACCCTGACACACAGAAATAAATGGAGAAGTAAAGAGAGAAACAGAGACAAGTTGAAAGAGACAGAAATGCAGAAAAAGACACAGAATCAGATAGGGACACCCCTGAAATGGGGAGGGATTAGGAATGGAGGCCCAAAGGGAAGGAAAGCCTAGCATCCCCCTGCTTCCACACCAAGCCCCAAGCCCAGCCCTCCTCTACCCCAGACCAAGCCTACCCCTCCTCCCCAGGGGAAGCAGCTGCTGCTCCAGATGTGGGTGGGGGAAGGAGTCTATATGGCTCTTAATTCCCTTTTGTGCCTCTCACTTCCCCTCCCCAAGTTGTTTATAGCCTAGGAGTCTGTGTCATGATCTGAGAGAAAGAGGGGTTCAGGCCTCCTTCAGTTGGGAGGAGGGGAAGAAAAGCAAGCTAAGGGGGTTCCTGGTGAGTCACAGGAGAAGGGAAGTTACTCACCAGGCCAAAATGCCTGGAATCTTCACCCTCTTTGGTTTAGCCTCTCTAAATCCCACCAGCTAAACCTCTATTCATCTGAGGCCTCCCACTGACCCACAAAGACTGATGGGGCCTCAAATGCCATGATGCCTGGCTAGCAGGCCAGTATCCAGCCTGAGACAAAGCCAGTAGAGGAAGGGAGGGAAACAGATGGGTGTGGTAGAAAGACTCCCAAATTTGAGTCCTCTGCAGTATTTGACTCTGTAGACCACGTTCTATTCTTGGATACCCTCTTCTTTCTGGGTTTCCATGACAGTGCCCTCTCTTGGTTCTCCTCCACGTCTGACCACAACTCCCCAGTCTGCTTTGCTGGCTCACCATGCAGATCATAGCTCCTTATCGTGGGGGGCCGTAAGACCGAGCTCTCTCTTCTCTGAATTCTCACTCAGTGGACCCATCAGCAACCACTATTTCAAAAGTCATCTCTATGCAAATGACATATCCAGTCCCATTCTCTCTCTCTTGAGCTCCAGTCTTTCATGACCAGCTGGTGACATTTTGAACTGGATGTCCCAAAGGGATCTCCAACTCAACACAGCTAAAACATTCACTCTCCAGGTAGCAAAACATGCCTATGTCAGTGTTTCCTAAGCCTCTAGCAATCTGTCTCCTGTCCTCCCAGGCACCTGGAAATGAGGCACAACATCTTCCATAATGTCCCTATGACTACCAAGTCATGACCCGGTCCTACAGTGGAAGCAGGAGGAGATTCACCCATTTGTCCAGGAAAGTGTCCTAGTGACTAGAATCTTTGAGATGTTGAACTGCATTCAAGACCTAGAAATAACACAGTCAAGCCTAGAATCCTATCTGGTATATTAGACCTTCTCTGGGTACTGATCCTAGCAGAGGCCTCCAGGAAGACTGACATCCTGGCACCTAGATGGTGACATAAAGCTGGAAATGTCCATAGTACCCAGAACCACACTGCCCAGGCCACAGTCACTTAGATGGACTGACTTTCTTGAAGATTGGGGCCATCCTGGGAGGCTTTTTAGGAGGGAAAGTGGGGTTGAGAAAAGGGTCATAGGGAAATGACTCTTGTCAGTCTTCAGTGGCTTGTTCAACTTTCTCCTCATCCCAATTCTGTCACCCAAATGGCATCATGCCCCATACATCTAGAACCCTCTTGGAAAGTTCCCATATCCAGGAAGACTTCCATGATTGGAAGGGTTTCTTTCTTCCCTCATGTGCAAGTATGCTATTTGCCTCTTTATCTTCCCTTAGGTTGCTCCCTAGTTCTCTAGGGCACAAACCTCACAGCTCAAAACTGAAGGAAGGAGGGGAGCTGCCTCACCCACCTTGGGCATGTGGGGTTGATTCAAACCAGGCTTCTTGGACAAAATAAATCCTGAGGTTGCCTCGGCTTATCTCCTTACATCAACTGCCTTGCTCTCACACAGGAAACTCATAAAACTCCTGGAGTTGAGTCCAAGGCTCTGTGGCTGCTCCCTTCCCCCATAATCTCATCTCCTTAAAGAAGGAACTCAGAGCAGTGCTCAGTCTGAAGTCCCTCCCCATTTACATCCCTGGAGTCTCCCAGATCTCAGTATGCAGAACAGAAAAGGAAATGGGGGGGTGGGATAAAGGTAAGGAATTGTCGCAGCAAGACTGAGGCTCATGTTTCCTGACCCCACCTTCTCCTCAGCTAAATCTTGATTCACCAATCTTTTCACTAAGCTCTCACAATTTCACTGAACCCCAATCCCTTCATTAACCCCCATCCTATCACTGAACCTAATGTCCTTAGTGAACCCCTCTCCTTTTCATTGAGCCCCTATCTTCTCATTAAGACAGTGCCTCATTAAGCTCTGATCCCCTTACCAAGTTGCTATCCTCTTACTGAACCCCCACCTTCTCTCACTGATCCCTTATTCTCTTACATAGATCCCTATTTCCCTCACTGACCCCTTGTTATTTTAACCCCCAAAGGAGGGGGCTGTGATGGGCAAGTGGCCTTACTCCAGGCCCTTTTCACTTAGACTTTTACAATAGCCTCCTAACTGGTCCCCTGTCCCTACTTTCTCCCCTCTCCAAAATACACTGCACTAATTGGACCCAAGCTCAAAATCACCCCCACTGCCCACCAAAGAAATCAGAAAACCCTCATCCTGATGATCAAGAATGTCTGCAATCAGACTCCTCTCTGACTTTTTAGCCTTAAGAAACACTGCTCTCCTTCCTACCTTCTGTGTTTTAACCAAAGGAAACACCCTTTGTCTCCTGCTATGGTCCTGCCCTCTCTTATTTTGGTGTCCCTGCATCACCATCCCCCACACTGTACTGGACATTCCCCTCGACCCAAGTCCTGAATCTCCATCTGTCGGAATCTTTCACTTCCCCCAAGATTCTGCTCCCACCTCCTCTATGAAGGCAGCTCCAGGGAGCCTCAGTGGAGTGTGTTCCGGTGAGAGTCCAGGGGTGTGTGTGTGTGTTTGTGTGAGTGTGTGTGTGTGTGTGTGAGTGTGTGTGTGTGTGTGTGTGTGTGTTATAGGGGGCAGAGGGAGAGGGGGGAAGGTTAAGTACACCCATTGCACATACCTTCAAAAACAAGCATTTGGCACTGGGTTACATTGGAGAAGCAAAAATGAAGCCGTCCGTGAATCCTCCCATCCCCCTGTGCACGCGCGCGCGCGCGCGCGCACACACACACACACACACACACACACACACTTCTCGCCTATCATTTCTACATCGGATCACGCTAATTGGTCTCTAACTCCTGTTGCCCTAATTTGGGTGTGTGTTCCTTGAAGGCAGAGACTGTTTTTGTTTTTGTATTCCAAACCCTGAGCCCAGGCCTTGTAAGTGGCCCAGGGACGAGGATTTCACCAGCATAAGGAACTCAACCAGAGCAGATCAGCAGCCCCCTGTTCTCTGAATTAGAGCAGCAAAGAGCTTCCCGGAGCACAGAGTAGTTAAGCGATTTGCCCCAGGTCACAGAGCCATCGAGTATGTAAGGTGGGACTCGAATCCAGGTCTTTCTGAGATTAATTTCTTATCCATTATTTTTCACAATTAAAAAATGTCAAAGTGACAAAGGCCTCCCATCTCAGAGGTGTGTGTGTGGCGAGGGCAGGCCAAGCACAAGATCCAGGAGTGGGCATCAGGAGTTCATAGAGAGGAATAAGGAGGAGGGGGAAGATTTTGCTTGAGGAAGAGAAGACTTAGCTGGGGCAAGGGGAAGGTCTGCTGTTCCCCATCCAATCTGAGATAAGGAAAGGATGAGGCAGGGCAGAGACTAGAGATCGGGAAGAATTCAATTCAATTCAATGAACATTTGAACTGCAACAATGGGAATGGAAAAACGGAAAATTACACAGTTTCCTTCTTTTTTTTCCCCACAGTTCCCTTCTTAAAGAAGCTCCAATCAATAAACAAGCCTCTAGTAAATTCTTATTATGTTTGTACAAGGCATCGTGCTAGGTCTTGGGGGATAAATAGGCAAAAGCAGAGCTGTGCCTACCCTCAAGGAGCTTTCTGTCTAAACAGGGAGACAACATGACCAAAATATGTCTATTTAGAAGGCATAGAAAATGAATACAAGAGAATTGTAGTGTGGAGAGGCTGTCAGGAGTTTCTAATATGACAGGGGAAGGATTGGGAGGGGAGAAGTCCTATGATATAGACCCATGTATAATTTGAGGCAGAATGTGAGCAGGGCAAAGTAAGATACAGAGAATAGGCCAAGAGAAAAGCCAAGCACAGTAAGGAAGGAGCCACAGCAGAGTCCAGGAAGAGGGACCAAGACAGAAAAGAATAGAAGCAGGTAGAACAAGATGGTTACAGGGGCCCCACTTACATTATTCCACTTCCTGAGCACCTCCTCCATGGAGGAACCAGGGGTCCCACTCTAGTCCTAATGGCATTCTTATTTTAATTATAATCTCTCTGTGTTCAAGAGGGGTCCCCAGTATCTCTGCTGAGGTCTTCCCCTTGGGGAAGAAGGATTCAGGAAGACCCCACACAGACATTACATGAGGACTCAAGATGGACCCAATGGTCATGCTGCTGTCCAGTAGGGAAAGAATCTACCCCACCTCTAACTCACCATGGAACCTGTGATCCTCCCCCTCTGAGCCTCAGTTTACCCCCTCTCTAATATGGGTATGGGTATAATGAACCCTGTCTTCCCTCCTCTTGGAGCTTGTATGAGAATCATATAAGAGAATAGATGGAAAAGATGTGACCAATTGTTAATGTTATTATTGTTTTTGTTATTATCTAAATCAGACTCAACACAATTGGAGCATGTAAAATGCTTGTAAAAAGCCCTAGACTGGGAGATCAGAGCCCTGGATTCCAATTCCACTTCTGCCCATAACAAATAAGTTGTGTAACCTTGGACAGGGGCAGTTAGGTGGCAAAATGGATAGAGCACCAGTCCTGGAAGCAGGAAGTTCAAATCTGACCAAAGACACTTAATAGCTGTGTGACCTTGGGCCAGTCACATAACCCTGTTTGCCTCAGTTTCCTCATCTGTAAAAGGAGCTGGAGAAGGAAATGACAAACCACTCCAGTAACTTTGCCAAGAAGACCCCAAATGGGATCACAAAGAGTAGGCAAGGACTGAAACAACTGAATAGCCTTGGGCAGGTCTCCTCTCTTGGTCTCAATCTCTTCCTCTTTAAAATGAAGGAGTTAAATTTGACTAGAGCTTCTTAATCCAGGCTCACTAGGGGGTCCATGGATAGATTTCAGTCAATCAATAAACATTTATTAAACTGTTACTATGTGCCAGGCACTGTGCTAAGAGCCAGAGCTACAAAAAGAGACAAAAGACAGTTCCTGCCCTCAAGGAGCTTTCACCATGAACTTGGGTGTGATTTTTATAATTTTAATAATAACAACAACAATATTTTAATAATAATTTAAATGAACAATTAACCATTTGTTTCCTTTATAATACTACACATTTTATGCATTTAACAACATTATTCTGCAAAAGGGTCTATAGGCTTCCCCTTCCTGCCAAAAGGGTCCATGATATATACTAAATCATAGATTAGTAAGGTTCCTCCCAGCTCTGACATTCTGAGTTCTATGATTCTATGTAGAGATCCACTTTTTGGTGACACTCATGTATTCAGATGTCTTCTGATAAACAGGAACTGACATATTAAAATTCCCCAGGTAATAAGAAACCTTTAGAGGCCCAGGGGCCTTCCCAACCGAAACGGTCTCAGTTTTATACAAACTTCCCTCCCCTGTCCTCCAAAGTATATTGGTGGGTAAGGGGGTGGGGCACCAGGGAGGTGTGTGTAAGATACACCAGGAGAGTCTGAGCCCTTCTCCAAAATGACTTTCCAACTCCAATGTCCACATCTGGGAGGAAGAGTGTATCCCTCCCCTGATCCCTAGGGTTTTAACTGAGCAGAGGAAAAAGGAAACACATACAGAGAACCCAAGAGAGTTGGGGTGACTCAAAGAGAGGAAGAAGCAGAAAAATTAAATAAAAATCCTGGAGGCCCACGGCAGAGAGACATTAGCCCCAACCAAGGAGAGGTGACTAGCAAAATGATGGAGGTGGGCGAAATGAGAACTTGGGACACACAGGGCAACTCCAGTTACCCGAATCCCAACATAGCAAGTCCTGTTCCCATTCAGAAGAACTCAAACTTCGCTCCAAAAACAAAAGCCCAGAGAGAAAGAGAAGGCAGCCACTTCCCTGAAGCATTCCCCTCGGTCAGAAGGGGATTGAGGCCAGGCTCCAGAAAGCCTGGGGGAGGAGGAGAGAAGTGTTGGGGATGTGGGAACTGTCTAAAATCGACCCCCTGAGCAATGACTTCATTTGATTCTCCTTGGGAAATGACAGGAGGGAGGGAGAGAAGCCAGGAGAGGAAGGGGCATCCCCAGATCATTCCCAGGCTCCACCAAGGCCCTTGGGGCTCTCAGTCCTAACCCCTGACCTTCTCTCCCTCCCCCATCCGGTTGGAGGGGGGGGTGGAAATGAAGCTCCAGGAATGGGGGAGGGGCTAACTATGGGGGAAGACCCTCAGGCCTGGACTTTTGGCACCAACCTCCTTACTGTCTCTAGGCCTCCAGTCTTTCCCCTTCAATCCTGTCTGGATTCAGCCAGAGTCATCTACCTAATGCACAAGTCTGATCCTCTCTCTCCTGCTCATAACTCTGATAGGGTAAAGAGAATTATACATAGGATTTGTAATTTGTCCAAGGCCACACCAGAGAATAAGTGGCCAGGCCTCTTACTCCAAATCTAGCCCATATCACAAGATCACAAGATACCCACGATGCCTCTGCCTCACACACTTAAAGGCGCCTTAGGGGTCATTTGTTTCATTCCCCTCCCTTTACTGAGGAGGGACCTCAGTCCCAGAGAAGGGAAAGGAGTGACTTGACCAAAATCACACAGGTAGGATATGCAATGAAATTTGCATGATGCCATACTGCCTCCAAAACATGAAGTTTGCATGATGCCATACTGCCTCCAAAACCCACTCTTTGCCTGGCTCTGCCACGGGATTAATGAGAGGAGAAGACTTGGTCCTCAACCTTGGGCAAGGCATAGCAAGTCTGGGGAGACAAGATACCCCAAAGGGAAATAACAATGCAAAGGATTGCCACTAGGCACATGCCACAAGACTGCATGGAGATCTCTTAATCCAAATTCACTGCTTCAAATAGCACCTTCATGCAAGAAATAAAAATGAACATTTATTACATACTGCTACATATGGAACATTGTGCTAGGACAGATTTGGGATATGGCACTTAAAAATTGGGGAGTTGTAGACCAGTGGGATCCAACTCAAATAGAACTTGTGGTCCCTAAACCTCATATAGGATCCCCACTCACTCATACTGATTTAGAAAACCGCATATCAATATCATCTATGTTCTATTGAATTTTTATTAATTTTATTAAGTATTTCTCAATTATAGTTTAACCTAGTTTCTTTGTACTTGGGAGTGTTGCTGGAAGCATGTTTGACTTGTTTGTTGTAGATAGCTCCCAAACTAATATTTCTAGTCTCAAGAACTTTCTTGCAAGCTCTAGTTCTTAATATCCAATTGGCTGCTGGATGTTTAATTGAATGTCTGGTAGACAATTTAGACTCAAGCGATCCCAAACTGAACCCATCATTAATTGTATATTAGTCTTCCCACAGACCCTCCAGCATCGCCTATTAATGTTTTTTTTTAAATATATTGGACAATTTTGAGGATGTGAAAAGAAACTTCAGAATTGTTTTAACTTGCATTAGTAACTTGGAGCATGTTCTATAAGGTCATTATAGTTTGTAATTCTTTTTGAAAACTGTTCCTATCTTTTGATCTCTTTTCTACTGAGGAATGGCTCTTGGCCTGATAAATGCATGTCAATTCAATTGTGAATATCAGACTTTTATTAGTGACTTTGGTACAAAGATTTCTTCCCATTCAATAGTTTCTAGCAACCAGGTTTTTGTTTCTACCACTCTACTGAAACTGCTTTTTTTCAACTCTCTCCAGAGCTAGTAATTGACAAAAGCAATTGGCCTTCTTCAGTCCTCATACTGTTTATCTTCTCCCAGCCTTAAACACTGCTGACCACCACTTCCTGCTGGATATTTTCTATTCCCCTGGCTTCAGAAACAGCACATTCTCTTGGATTTCTTGACTATCTGCTCCCCTATCTCCTCAGCCAGTCGCTCATCCTTTTCTTTACCTTAACAATGAATGTTTTTTGCTCCATAGTTCCCATTCTTCTCTACTGTCAAAAGATTCTTCCTGGGCAATCACTTCTCTGTATTGATTCCCATATCTATTTTCTGAGCTCCAGATTTGCATATTTAACTCTACATGGAACATCTCTACCCAAATGTCCTCTTGACCTAGTATATTCCAAATTAAGCACATTTTCTTTCTTCCCTAAAATCCTTACTCCCTAAACCTTCCTTCTGCTATCACTGTTTCTGTCTGGCATCAGCAGCAGCTACCCAGTTTCCCAAGTTTGTAACTATGGTGTTACCTTAGACCCTTTCTTCTCCTTTACTTCTCCTACCCAATCAATTGCCAAGGTCCTGTTGAGTCCATTTGCACATGTCTCTCATCCAACCTTCCTCCCAATTTCTCCTGCTACCCCAGTAGAAGGCTTCATTACCTTGGCCCTGGGCCATGGTAATATCTTCCTAACAAGTCATCTTATCTCTGATCCATCACCCAGAACATTCTTTCTTATCTCCATATCTAGTCATGTCTTTCATTTATTATACTTTAACCTTAAGTGGGTCCTGGTAAAATTCATAATGACTGGCACTTATCTGGCATGTTACATACATTATCTCATTGGAGCCAGGAAACAACCCTGTAGGGTTAGATACTACAGGAATTAGTCTCCATTTTAAACATGAAGAAACTAATGCTCAGTAAGGTTGAGTGCTATGTCCATGATCAGGAGTGGGATTTGAACTCAGTTCTTCCTGATTCCAAGTCTATCCCCATTGCCACTACATCAGAAAGGTAACCAAGTAAAGTAAAACTTGACTTCCTTCGTTGGACATTCAAGGATCTCCACGATCTGGTGGTACCCTACATTTGCCACCTTATGGCATGTTTACTTTCTCTCCGGGTTTTCTGGAGCTAAGGCTCCCGTCTTATCTACATCGTATATCTCTAGGAATAGATAGATCAATGTTTATTCTATCCGGCAGAATTGTTCTGAGTCCTAAGGTCCCTCCCAGCCCTATCTCCCCTAGCCTGCCCTGTGTTCCAAGGTCCTTTCCCAGCTCAGAGATTTCATGTTCTCTTTCTGAGATCCTCTCCAACTCCATTCTCTGAGCTGGCAGGAGAATCCCAGGCCCCGTCCGAGACGGGACATATAGATTGTGCTTCCGACTAACCCGAGTCAGAGATACACAGATCCCTTAGGATCTCAACCTGAGTTTCGGAGTCAGCCCCAGTGTCCCCGTCTGTCCCGGAGGCAGCGGGTGGGGATTCACTTTGGTCCAGGAGCGCCCCTCTCCCTCTGGCCAGCCCCACCGGAGTTCTTGCCCTTCTCATCCCCTCTCAGGCCCCGGCCCCCACCTCCTCTGCCGCACTGAATCCTCGTCCCTTAACTTGAAATCTATTGGGGTCCCTCTCAAAGTGCAGACCTTCACTCCAGCCCCAGCCATTGCTTACAGGATAAGGATGGTCTCAGGACCCCCTTTCCCTTCCCCAGCCCTTGCATCCCCATCCCTTCTGCCCGTAAAACCCCTCCTCACCTCTCGGCTCTCGGACCCGGGTCCCGGCCCCCAGTGGAAGGAGGAGGAGGAGGAGGAGTCCCGGGGGCCAGCAGGCTGTCCCAGGGCCCGGCGAGCCCGAGGCCCCGTCCGAGCCCCAGCCCATGCCTGTCCAACTCCAACTCCTCGGCCCCCGCCTCGGATGTTCCTACCCCATTCCCTCCCCTCCACCCGCCAGCCCCCGCCCCTTCCCACTCTCTCCCCCACCCCCACTTCCATCCGCCCTCCCTCTCCAGGACTCCCGCCCCCTGCCCGCCTGTCAGCCCGCGGTGCGTGGCCCTCCCTCTTCTCCTTGCCCCTCCCTCCAACCCCCCACCCCGAGCCCGCAGCAGCTTCGAACCCCCAGCTGCCCCTGGTCCATCTCCCTGTCCCTCCCTCTTTCTCCGCTCCTCCAGGTCCGTCCCACCCAGTCTTGCCCTGTCTCGGGTCTTAGGCCGGGCCCTGACGGAACCCAACCGCCCTCCTTTTTCTCTGAAGTGGTGTGGTGTGGCTGGCGGGGAGTCATCCATTACGGATACGGCTGAAACATAGACCTTGAAATATCAAGCCTTCAAGCAAAACAAATTCCATGCAAATGGGTTTTTTCAGAACACAGGACACAGGAGCAAGGCCTGGAAGGGACTTATAATGTCAGGAGGAGATTTCGAGATGGAAGAGGCCTCAGAAGCCAAACAGCCCACCTCCTCTCCCATTTTACAGATGGGGAAAGTGAAACTAAGGGAACCAAGGGAATTAAACTATTTGCATAGGACCATGCAAGCAGTGATTGACCTCGACAGGACCTGAACCCAAGTTCTCTGAATCCAGGACCAAAATTCTTTACACTGCACCACACTGACTCTCGTGGTTGTCTTAGATGGCCCAACAACCGTGGAAATACTTCAAAGGTGACAGACTTATGTGACAGACTATGCCAACCTCCGTTCACTAAACTTCAGGCTCTTTAGGTTATCTCCAGGATTAAACACAAACCCTGTATGACATGTAAAGGGCAGCTAAGTGTTGAAGTAGAGTCAGAAGGACCTGAGTTCAGATTTGGCTTTACACTTACATGCTGTGTGACCCTGGGCAAGTCACTTAACTCTCTCTATTTGCCTCCTTTTGCTCATCTATAAAATGAGCTGGAGAAGGAAATGATAAACCAGTCCAGTATCTTGGCCAAGAAAATCCCAGATGGGGTCATGGAGAGTTGGAAACGACTGAACAACATCACAGCATGTAACTTTTCACAAATGGGCTCCATCCTGCTTTTTCCTGGCCTAATATACATTAATTCCTGCCACTGCGGCCCAGCAAAACTGGCTTTTTTTCTTTTGTCCTTACACAAAATGCTCCATCTCCCATCTCCATGCCTTTGAACTGACTGTCCTCTGTGCCTAGAATGTGCTCCTTGTCATCTCCTCTTAGAAGCTCTGACTTCTTTCTAGATTCAGCTCTAGAACAATGTTTTATATCAAGCCTTTCCTGGTTCCTCCCCTCCCTACTAGTTTCTTCCCCTCTACCAAAGTTACCA
The DNA here is from genome assembly GCA_011680675.1 of Gymnobelideus leadbeateri. Lineage (NCBI taxonomy): Eukaryota > Metazoa > Chordata > Mammalia > Diprotodontia > Petauridae > Gymnobelideus > Gymnobelideus leadbeateri. Next base: position 115,988 of record WOXC01005075.1, read on the forward strand.
TGTATTCATTTTCATAGTGTCTTGTATTTGTACATGTTATCTCCCTCTTATAAAGGAATCTCCCTGTGGGCAGGAATGGTTTCATTTTGCTATTTCTAAACAATTTGGCCATGACAACCCATGAAACAAAGAAAAAATACAATGTTTCTTTGGCCTTTGCAGTCCCCTTCCTCTTTCACAGAATGACAGGAAAGCAAGTCCGGAAGGGGAGGGAGAGCTAAGAATTCTACAGTTTATAGACCATCTATAAGTATCAGTTTGACTTTTGATATTTCCAAATGTAAGATCTTTGTTTGGCTCACAGCAGTCATGAAAACACCACCTGTGCCCCTCCCTAAGGTCTTCATTTTCTTGCCCAGAACTTCATGTTAAAAGGTCTTCTAACATCCTTTCACTGACAATATTTGTCTTCAAATGAAATACCAGGGGGCAGCTGGGTGGCACAGTGAATAGAGCACCGGTCCTGGAGTCAGGAGGACCTGAGTTGAAATTTGGCCTCAGACACTTAACACTTACTACCCCTGTAACCTTGGGCAAGTCACTTAACCCCAATTGCCTTGTCTTCTCCCCTCCAGAAAGCAAAAAAAAAAAAAAAATACCAGAACTGATTAAATAAGTTTCAGAGGCTTTCTGACAGATCTGTAAACACACCCCAGGAAGAAAAAAAACAGAACTCTTTATGTCTATAACCCATGGCATAGAGCACCCCCCCACACACACCCACGCACACACAAGACCCCAGGCTCACATAGAAAAAAGACCCAAGAAGATCATGTATACTCTTTGGCTAACTGCCCTTATCCAGAATTTACTCTGGGAAAGTTTCCAAATATAGCTCATATCTAGGTTTCCATACATGTGGGTCACTAGGTTCCCAGCTCCCATAAAAGCACTAATGGTAACATATATATATATATATATATATAAAGCCTTTATTTCACCACAAAATGTATTAGACACAAAGAACTCAGAAAATACCCTATTAGAATTAGAAAGGACATGAAGTCTTCCCATTAATTCCTCTCAGAAGAAACTAGGCTCCCACTGAGACAACACTCTGACATTTGGGTGATTCCCTAGCTTTTCCACAGGATCCTACATAGTCCACTTAAGATGTATGCAGTTCTGGTGGTTTGGATTTCCCCCAGGAAAGCAAATACACTTAGGAACAGCTAGATTAGCAACCTCCTTTGCATCGGACCTGCATTTTCATTATAATAGCAAGGGATGGGAAGGTCCAAATTAATTGCCTTTACCACGTTGTGACTTTGCTTTTTCATTGCAGTAACAGAGTGGACAATCCCCCCTTCGAGAAGCACGGTACTTAGGAGCTCTACACTTCTCTAGGAGCACAAGGCCCTAATTTTCAAACTTTGCCTTCCTGGTGAGACAACCTTTCTGAAGAAGTGAGGGAGGATTGGTGGTTCTTTGGGTGACAAAAAGAAGCCGATGGACGATATGTGGAGACAGTTCCCAGAAGCCAGGTGCCCAGATGTCCAGTCTAAGACAACTCACTTTGATCCAGGCTACCCCTCTGAGTCAGCTTTACACCCTCCTCTGCTACAGTCCTCCTATCTGAGCAAGACAAAGAAAGGTCAATGGGGGTGGAGTCCTTCTCCCTAGATCATGCTCCAGCCAAATTCCCTAGAAGTTTCAGACCTTGGTTGGGATTTTATTGGGGTTAGGAAATAGAGGAGCAGTGCAAGAAGGACCAATGCCAGGAGGAAGGGTTCCAGTGAGGGAGGAACAGTCTTGAGAACCTGGAGGAACTGATTTCCAAGTATAGTCAAGAGTGGAAATGGAGGGGTTCAGGGATGCTTCATTTCTAGCAATACCGTACAGAGCAGGGCAGGACATTCTTTTGAGATCCAGGATGGGAATAGTGGAGGAACAGAGGAGTTCGAGGCTCCCAAGCTAGCAGAACAGGTGTAGGGGAACCAGGGACAGGTCAGCTCTTCCACTGAGTCTGTGTGCCCCCAGGCAAGACACACACTCTCTCTTCCCCCCCTCTCTCTCTCTCTCTCTCTCTCTCTGCATTTTGGAGGGCAATTGGAGTTAAGTGACTTGTCCAAGGTCACACGGCTAGTTTTTGTGTTAAGTGTCTGAGGCTGAATTTGAACTCAGATCCTCCTGACTCCAGGGCTGGTGCTCTATTCACTGTGCCACCTAGCCACCTGACTCTTCTCTTTCTATCTCATTTTCTTCCTATGTGAAATGAGGAATTTGGACAAAATGACCTCTTTAAGCTGATGTGATCTATGGTCTGTGTTCTAAGAGCCCTTTAAGTTCTGACATTCTAGGTTCTAAAATCTCGATTCCCTTTTTCTAACATTCTGCATTCCTAAGGTTCCTTCTACCTCTGTTCTGTGATTCTCTTCATGAGGAATCTATGACTGAATTCTTGTTTGCAGTCTCCTGGACTAACCTGGTCCCTTGTGCCCCCGGCGCCCCCTGCTGTCCACATTTTCTCACTGCCAAAGCCATCCAATGGCTGCCCTCCAAACTGCCTCTCCCCTCTAGAGAAATTGTTGTTGAGAAAGATAGTCCCGCCAGAGGAGCATCTTCGATGCAGGGAGATGGACCCAGGAGACCTTGGCCTGGGGTCGGGACCCTTGCTTAGTAGAACCAGGTGCCATGGTGGTGACAAAGTGGGGGAGGGCATTGAGACTTCATTTTTTGTGATGGTAACAATGTGTCACGTCTGGCACCTACCACTCAGGAGTAATAGTTCTTCATAGAATTTGTCTACCTCCTCGAGGAGCATCTCTACCACAGGTACTGTTGCAAAAGCCACAAGGATCTTCAAGGTGGTTTCTTTCAATTTTGTTTTGCTTTTGCTCAGCAGCAGCAATGCAAGGTCAGCACCAAGGATACCACAGAATGGTGCTTCTTAATGCGTTTCACACACAATGAAACAAAGTCTGCCAGTTCCTTTGTTTGCTTCTCCAAGACCTGCGAGCACTCGGTCATTTAGCTCTACCTTTTTGTCTTCTGGTTTAATTCATAGCCAGGATGTCATTATTGACATGATTCCATTCTCCAGGTTCAATTTGCTCACTATTAGAATTCACAGAGAATACAACTGTTGGACCGAACATCACCTTTCCTATCCCACACCCAAATACTCTGAGTCTCTGGGGAAAAAACCCAACCACAGGGCATTCTAATATTGCAGGAATTCACAGGAAGAAAGTGATCATTTTTTAAATTTAGGCTCTAACTGAAGTCCATTTTCCAGTGTGTTTCATTTACAAGTGACTTTGAAATAACTGGTTCTTATTTGAAAACTTATATATCGATATATGTTGTGTTACTGTGCTGTTTTGTTCAAAATTATTCAACTATTTAGTCATTCATTGTAGCTACTGTGGCCAAATGGGTTTTGCATCACTAAAATGCTGGTGCCCAGAAGTTGACCTAGACCATGCTATTATAACCCACAAATGTTTTTTTTTTCCTCATTTGTCTTTAAGCACACCTACATTGCTTACCTTATTGGTTGATCGCCATAGTCTTCATGTTTATTTCTGGCCCCAAGTAATCAGTTCCAAATGCTCATCCCTTTTGGAAGCCTCATACTTGTTGGAAGCTTACCTGATCCTAATTTCTTTCTTTTGGAACTGAGCCTGCTTATCCTAGTGATGGAGGAGTTCATATCTCCTATCAGAAGTCCCTAGGCATTACATTGGTTGGAATGGTAGATGGTTTCCTTAGCTAGATGTTCCTTACACTAATGAAATCACAAATGCAGTCCCCATCCTATTAACTGTACCATAAAGTATGCAGATTGCTTTTTACACTCTGAGCCATTAGGGCTTGCCACTAGACTGCAATGGCTCCAGAGGAGAGAGTGGGGCTGCCCTCCCTGACTTAAATCCAATTCACCTTTGAGTTCCTAATATCATTGTCCAAGGACAAACAACGAAGTATACAAATAGCACCCAAAATGTTTCTATCCACTGTGCTATATACGTAACTGGTCTGACACAAACACGTGGGCTGCTGTCAGTGTTTAACAACTTTTTAAAACCAAATTCAGAAGACTGTGGAGATAAAACAGGAAGAAAACAGTAAGGCAAAGAGCATACTTCTAACTAAAAAACAAGTGAGGAAAAACATTAGAAACACAAAGAAACAACACTCTCACCAACACACACACACACACAATTAACAACAAACTTCAACAAGATGATCTTAAAAACCAAGAAGAAAACCTCTAACAGTATTTGCTATTCAGTCATAAGTGACCTTTTATGACCCCATTTGAAGTTTTCTTAGCAAAGATGCTAGAGTGATTTGGTGTTTCTTTCTCCAGGTCATTTTACAGATGTGGAAATTGAGGCAAATAGGGTTAAATGACTTGACCAGGGTCATACATCTAGTAAGGGTCTGAGGCCAGATTTGAACTCAGGAAGATAAGTCTTTCTGCCTTTAGGAGGGGCACTCTGTGCACTGTGGTGCTACCTACCTCCCTGTTTAGGTACAACATAGCTGTCTTATGAATACCAGAAGGGAAGAACCAGTAGTCAGGAATCTCTAACTCTACACTCTCTTGCTTGGTGATCTCAGCTAGCATGGATCCACTTATCATCTGCATGCATGAATTCATCCAGCCCTAACCTCTTCTCTGAGTTCCAGTCTCACTCACAACACCATCTATTAGACATTTCCAACCAAATATAGACATCTCCAAAGTAGCATGTCCCTCGAAGAACTCATTTTCTTTCCCTACAAACCTTTGCCTCTCCCAAATGTTCCCATGACTATTAAGGGCAGCACCATGCTCATGGGCACCTGGGATCTTAACCTGGATGTGATCCTTTACATTCATTCACACTCACACTTACCCCACATACACAACCTGTCTCCTAGTCTTTTGTCTTGACCTTCACAATATCTTCTGTATACACTCCCTTCCCTCCACTCATACAACCCCCACCCTGCTGCAGGCTCTAATCAGCTCCTGCCTGGACCATTGCAAAAGTCTCCTGATTGGTCTCCCTGCCCCAAGTCTTTTCCTACTCCAGTCCATCCTCCATTCAGCTGCCAAAGCAATCTTCTCAAAGCCCTTGTCACTCTTATATTCAATAAATACCAAAGGCTCCCTATTGCCTCCAGAGTCAATATAAAATCCTGTTTGGCTGTTAAAGCTTTTCAGAAGCTGGTTTCTTCCTACCTATCCCATCTTCTTACTCCTTACCCCATTCCACGTGCTCTATGTTGGAAGGATGCTGGTCTCCCAGCAGTCCTCTCACTTGTCCTCTCACCATCAGATTCCTTGCTGTCCCCATTCCTGGAATGTTCTCCCTCCTCACCTTTGTCCTACTTGCTTCCCTGGTCTCCCCTCCACCCCCACCTTTTTAAAGTTTTCCTAGTGCATTTTGTTGTTATATTTCAAACACTTATAGATTATTCCCACTTTGTGAGAGATCTCTTGTAACAAAGTAAATCAGTTAATAATCTATTTTCCTCTTTTCTTACAGCACAATAGTATTCTATCACCTTCCTATACCATAACTTATTCAGCCACTCCTCAATTGATTTCCAGGCTTTTTGCCACCACCAGAAGAAATGCTATATTTGTTTTTGTACAAATAGAACCTTTTGCTTTGTCTTTGATCTCTTTCGGGTAGTAGCCTCCCAGTGATAGAACTGGTCAAAGGCCCACTCTGTTCAGTAACTTTTTGTGTATAATTCCAAATTGCTTTCCAAAATGATTGTACCCATCCACCAGTAGTTGGACAGATCCACCAATAGGCACCAGCTTTGCCAGCGTGCCCCTAACATTTGTCATTTTCTCTTTAGTTCTCTGCCACTCTGAGGGTTGTGAGGTGGTATCTCAAAATCATTTTCATTTCCATTTCTCTAATTAGTTATAATTTGGAGTATTTTTTATATGGACTATAAATGGCCTGAGTTTCTTCCCTTGAAATCTGCCTCTTCATATCCTACCATTTATAAAATAGTAAATGACTCTTATAAATTTGACTCACAGGGGAGGCTAGGTGGCTCAGTGAGTAGAGTGTTGGCCCTGGAGTCAGAAGGACCTGAGTTTAGATCTGGCCTCAGACACTTAACACACACACAAGCAAAAAAAAAAAAACCTATCCGTGTGACCTTGGGCAAGTTACTTAAACCCAATTGCCCTCCAAAAAGCAAAAAAAAATTTTTTTTTAATTTGACTCATTTCCTTATGTTTTTGAAAAATGATACCTTTATCAGAGAAGCTTCCTACAAAGATTTTTCCAGTTGTTTTCCTTTTAATCTTGGCTTTATTAGATTTGTTTGTGTAAAAACTTCTTCATTGTCTGTAATCAAAATGACCTATTTTGTCCATGATCCTGTCTATTCCTTGTTTGGTCATGAGCTTTTGTTCCTATCTAAAGATCTGATGAATAATTTTTTCATGTTTTTCTAATTTGTTCATGATGTGATCTTTCATATCTAGGTCATAAACCCATTAAGAGCCTGTCTTTGAACAAAAGCTTTCTTCAAGACTCCATTTAAATCTTGCCTTCTACAGGAGGCCTTTACCCGGTCTTCTTCTTTCCCTGGCCCCATTGCCTTTCCTCTGAAAATCCCTTCCATCTATTCTGTATCTGTATCTTGTATGCACACGATTGCTTTCATGTTGTCTCCCCACTCCCTTTCCCCCATTAGAATGTGTATGAGTCCTTGGCGGGAGAGGGTGTCACCCTAGCCCATCCCAATTCTTTCCCAAGGTGTCTGGCTATAGAAGCCCAACCTTGGAGAATAATTTCACCTGAGATAAGTCAATTGAGCCCAGCACAAACACAAGGTTTCTCCAAAGCTCCTTTAGATTGGGGACTTTCTTTGTACCTGCCATACGTAGTACAGTTCCTGGAACGTAGCAAGTACATAACAGGAAGTAAGTTTATCTGCTGGGCATCACCTTCTTAGCAGTTCAACAGAGCAAATGGGGCCCCTTAAACTGAAGTGAGATGAAGGAAGAGATCAAGTTATAGAGAGGGGAGGGAGAAACCACAAGGCAGAACTGAGCCTGGAAACGATGCTGAGGAGATCAAATGGGCCACTGGGGTTGTCCCAGAGCAGAGGAAGTGTGCTGAGGCCACATTCTGCTAGCATGCAAGCTCACTGAAAACCCTCATCTGGGTTTAAACTGGAAAAGCAAAGACAGGTCTTCATCGAGGATCAAGAAGAAGAGGCATTAACATGTAAACATGTAAGGGCCCCTTAGACTCAGGAGAAGAGGGAGAAGACAATAAGTTTATGGATTATGGACTATGAAAAGGACTTCAGAAACCATCTAGTCTTATACTTAAGTTAGACAAATAAACCATTTTAAGTAGTGGCTGGGGCACATTCACTGAGCTGGCATTCATGTGACAAAGCTTTGGGGAGGCAATTGTGGGAAGATAGAGTGGCAGGCCAGGGAAGATCCCAGATTTCCCCTCAGGAATTCATCGGGGCTGAGAGATTCACCAGTCTGATGAGGTATGAAAGGAATAACTTCTAGATTCCCCCACCTAACTCAGGAATTGAAAAGAGGGACCCCTAAGTCCTATGGAGAATCTGATAGGTAAGCCAGGGTAGATTGAGAGGCCTGGAGGCTTTGGGTCAGTACAGCACTCCTTATCTGAGTCCATGGCGGGAGGCGGTATCATCTGAGCCCATCCCAACTCTTTCCTAAGATGTCTGACTGCAGAAGCCCAACCTTGGAGAATATCACCTGAGGTGATTCAGTTGAGTAGTGCTCTTCCTTCCTGAGCCCAGCACAAGCCCAAGTCTTCTCCAAAGCAACTGACCCAGCTAAAGAAACTTCAAATAATCCAGCCAGTGTAACTTCAGATAGCCCAGATCCACTGTGGCCTGAACCAAACTCATCACTGAAGGTTTAACACTGTAAGATGATGAGGAGTCAATCCTTTTATTGACCACGGAGACAGAGAAGCAGGTAGCTCAGTGGCCGTACAAAAGGGAACAACCCTCACCCTCACAACCCATGTGGCAAGTAGTGTATTTTGTCTCTAGACTCCCATGAAGAAGGTGGGAAGATCCATGGTGTTCAGCCTAACCCCCCTGCTTCCATCATGAGGTGAGCAGGCTCCATCAGGAAAGCTTGTGCCCAGGATTCTGGCTCCTTCATTCCTGAAGAGGACTAATGACAGTAGGAGGGTAGTGTCTTGACTTACAAGTGAATTGAATTTAATTGAGGCAGGGTTGTGCAATGTCATCAGCCTCACCCTCTCCTCCACAGTCACCTGGGTCCAGTGGCCAGATATAAGTTGGGATGACTGGTGATGTGGTGGGAGACCTTGGCCTTTTTAAGCCAAGGTCTTTTCCAGGTATCGGTTTGTCTGAGCAATGCCCATTCAGCAATTAAAGGCTAGGTAAGAATTGAGGCAAAAGATGGTCCAGCTTGCCTTCAGAAAAGAATCAATTAAGGAAGGGAAGGCCCTCAGAGTTTCTGGTAAGAACAGAAACAATTGCTATTTACACTCACTCAGAGCCATCAAAGCCTATCAAAGAGCAAATGAATCCTGAATTAAGTGAGGTGGGCTTGATAGTGCAGAACTGAGGTAGAATGGGAAAATGCCAAGTCAGCAATCTTACCAACTGCCTTGCATTCAGATGAAGTTTTAGCATCATACTCCCAGCATATTGTAATAGCAATTATACACTGAGTTATTGAAACTTGTTCTGGTAATGTGCAGTTATGGGTCTTATGTTTTCATTTCACGTATAAGAGTAAGAATAAATTATCTGACTCATACCTGATTCATATTGTGCATCAAGTGCCTTTTTTATTCCTCCCTCATTTTTGGAGAATCCCTAGATGTGAATCACACACATATTTATGTTTGTGGGTCAACTGCATAAAGATGACAAACTGATAAGGTTACCAAAAGAGGGAGAAAAAGGTCTGGGACAGAGCACTGGGGAACACCCACAGTTAGGAGAGAAATAGGAATGATCAGCCAGCAAAAGAGACTGAGAAGGCCTAGTCAGAGAGGTGGGACATAAACCAGGAGAGAGCAGGGTCATGAAAAACCATAAAGGAAAGCATATCCAGGAGAGGAGGGTAGCCAACAGTAGCATATGCAGTAGACAGGTCGAAAAGGCTTCAGATTGAGAAAAGACCGTCAGATTTGGCAAGTAAAAAATCACTGGTAACTTTAGAGAGAACGCTTTAAACTCAATGATTTGGTTGGAAGCCAGATGACAAAGGGCTGAGGGATTAGTGAGAGGAGAGGAAGTGGGGGAGGTGAGTGTAGACAGCCTTTTCAAGGAGTTTGGCAGAAAAGGGAGGAGAGATATAGGACAATAGTTTTGGTGCCTAGTTATGGCAGCTGGGTGGTATGAGTGGATAGAGGGCCAGCCCTGGTGCTAGGAGGACCTCAGTTCAAATCTGCCCTCAGACACTTACTAGTTGTATGACCCTGGGCAAGTCACTTGATCCTGTTTGCCTCAGTTTCCTCATTTGAAAAAAAATGAACTGGAGAAGGAAATCGCAAACCACTCCAATATTATTGCCAAGAAAACCCCAGATGGGTCACAAAGAACCAGACACAACTAATTGACAAAACAACAACAAATGGTCTAGTTAAAGTTGTTTTTTTTTTAAGATGGGAGAACTTGGGGATGTTTGAAGGTAGGAGGAGAGAAGGGATCAGTCAGTAGGGAAAGGATGGAGCTTCAAGATTGAGCAGGGATTATCAAAGGGGCAATCTACTGGAGAATGAAGATGCTAGGCTGGCAGAGCCAAAAAAGCTCTCATCCAAGCTCAAGCAGTTCTAAGAAAATGGTGGTGGAAAGACACTGATCAGATAGCTCCGCTCACAACGGGGCTGACCCAGTTTTTTCACTGGGAATTCTGGTTGATGGCTTCAGAACCATCAACCAAAAGGTGGGCTGGGGTCTGAGAAATCCTGCATATCCATGGTTGCTTTTGAAAAGAACTGCTCTAATCTCATAGTGGATAGCAGAGGACAGAACAGAGAGGGGAGAACATTCAAAACTTCCCAAGCTATGACCAGAGAGGACCTAGTGCAGTAGGAAATCATTGCTTCACCCTTTACTTAAGCTTCTCACTAACCTTATTGCTGCACATAGGGGTGTGCTGGCAAATATTTAACAACCAGCTCTTGGAAAAGCATGACATACTTTTAATTTTATATGCATTATTAACTTTTATCAATAGTTTTTTTTAAAATCTGGGCAATCAACAAAACAATAAATCAAGACCTGATTCCTAACTTGCTAATTTCTTAGGTGAAAATGATCACAGTGAAAATTTAACAATCGTCTCTCTAGCTCTAGGAACTGCTTCCCTTATGTCACTGGCAAAAGTAGGTCTATCCCTTTAGAATTCTGATTAATGTGGGGTGGCTAGGTGGCGCAGTGAGTAGAGTGCTGGCCCTGGAGTCAGAAGGACCTGAGTTCGGATCCAGCCTCAGACATTTAATACACACCCAAACAAAAACTTAGCTGTGTGACCTTAGGCAAGTTACTTAACCCCAGTTGCCCTCCAAAAAGAAAAAAAAAAGAATTCTGATTAATGTAATGTTAAACTGTCATTCTAGAGGGCAGAAAATTGAGCTGCTATCCACATCCTGCCAGATAAGTGAGAGCCTTAAAATACAAAATAAGTCATATTTTGGGTCATGGCCAGTGTGGGAATTTGTTTTGTTTCACAAGAATATTATCTATGCAGACTTCCTTCTTCCCTTCCTTCCTTTCTTTCTTAGTTCTTTCCTTCCCTCCCTCTCTCCCTCCTTCCTTCTCTTCCTCTTTCTGTCTTTCCTTTCTTCCTTTCCTTTCTTCTCTTTCCCTCTTCCTTCCTTCCCTCTTTCCATCCTTCCTCCCTTCTAACCTCCTTCTTTCTTTTTTAAAATTTAATCTAATTTTTTGCTTTTTGGAGGGGGGAAAGCAGGGCAATTGGGGCTAAGTGACTTGACTAAGGTCACACGACTAGAAAGTGTTAAGTGTCTAAGGCCAGATTTGAACTCAAGTCCTCCTGACTCTAGGGCTGGTGCTCTATTCACTGTATCACCTAGCCACTTCCCTTCTTCCTTCTTTTCTTCTTTCTATCCTTCCCTCCCTTCCTTTCTTAGTTCCTTACTTCTCTCCTTTCTTCTCTCCACCTCTTTCCTTCCTTCTACCCCTTCTTTCCCTCTTTCTTTATCTCTCTCCCTCTCTTCTTCCTTCTTTCCTTCTTCTCTTCCTTCCTTGTTTTGAATTTAGAAGAGAGAGACAGAGAGAGAGAGAGAGAGAGAGAGAGAGAGAGAGAGAGAGAGAGAGAGAATAAATGCTTGTTAATTGGGGAGAGGAGGAAATTGGTGTGACTTCATCATCACACCATTTTGTTATTTTGTAGCCAGGCCAGGCCCTGATTCCTAGAGGGGAAGAGGTTGGTAGGGTGGTAGAGAGCTGAGCTCTTTTTGATATGCTGAAATAAAGACATCTTTACTTTCCAGTGCTAATATTTATTCAAGCAAAGATACTTAAATCAGGCAGGTGATAATAGTAGCCTCTCATTTGCTTCTGACATGCAATTTCCCAACTGTGTATCCCTCTTACAGAAACACAAGGGGTTTGAATCCAGGTCCTCTGAATCCAGAATAAGTGATCTCTCTTCTATGCCCTATCCAACCATCTTGGAATTCTGTGGTCAATCTCTTCCTATTCAGTCTTCCTCTAAAACTTTATCTAAGCTGAACTAACTTTGCTTTAAAAACTTCCCAGAACTGGGAAAATTGGGAATCAATGCAAAGAAACAGACTTCAGTTAATTCTAAGGAAAAACAATAGAATCACAGAATTCCAGAGCTAGGAACAGACCTTAGAACACAGAATATTAGGATCTGGAGAGGCTTTAGAACACAGACTGTAAGATGTGGCAAAGCTCTTAGATCACAGAACACAGAAAGTCAGAGCTGGGAGGGTCATTGGAGATGATGTAGTCCAAAGCTCTCTTCATTTCATTTTATAGATGAGAAAGCTGAGTGACAGAGGAAGGGGAGTTTACCTCAGATCTCCAACTAGAGATGCCATAGACATCTTATACTCAACAAATCCAAAACCAAACTTGTTATCTTTACCATCCCCTCAAAAAAACCCTTCCTTCAGGGGTGGAGTCAAGATGGCAGAGTAGCGCCAGCCCCCCACCACTTCCAATTTATATAAAAGGGGATACTGAACAAACTCTGGAGCTACAGAACCCACAAAATGACACAGAGAAGCTGACCTCCCGCTGAGGACAGCCCGGCAGCCTGGCAGGGAGTGGCCAGCACAGAGCTCTGGGAGCCAAGCCCAGGCCCCTGGGAGCCAGAGGTTTTAGCCCCAGGGCAGCCCAACCAGTAGCTGGTGGAAGGGGTCCAGAACACCAGCAGATGTGGCGTTTCCAGGATTACTAACACATAGATGCTAAAGCCAAAGTGAGAGGTCAGTGCAGTATGGACTTTGGGACTAATGGGGAGAATGTTTCCGCCTTCTTTCTTGGGGGCGAGAAGCTGACTGAGTAGCCTCGAGGTGCAGCCCTCCACATTGCAGCTTCAGCTTCTAGCCTGTGGACTGTAGGGGGACCTGGTGATCAGTCTCGGTGGGGGGGGGGGGGTAATTGCTCTTGCTTTAACCTTCTTGGATCTGGATTGTGGTCTGGGGTGGAGGTCTTGGGGTGTGTGACCAGCTTGCCAGAGCCTGTGGAGGCTTCAGAGAAGGCACCCAACTAATGCCTCCAGCAGCTGAGGAAACCCCAGCATTTGGGACAGAAGCTCCCCTGGCTGGTGGCAGAGTCCTACTGTGGCAACAAGCACAAAAGTCAAGTAATTGAGTGGCAACACTTCTAGGCAAAGGAAACAAAATAAACAGAAAAATTCAACATTAGTCTCCTATTTGGGGGGCAGAGGACCAAAGCATGGAACAGGAGGAGGACTGTAAGGTCATAAATCCTGCACCAAAAGCCCCAAATGAAAATACGAGCTGGTTATAGGCCATAGAGGACCTTAAGAAGCAGATAAGAGAAGTGGAGGAAAAATTGGGAAGATAAATGAGAAAGATGTAAGAAAAGTATGAAATGAGAATCAACAGCCAGACTGAGGAAAATAGAACCTTAAAAAATAGACTAACTCAAATGGCAAAAGAGGCTCAAAAAGCCAATGAGGAGAAGAATGCCTGAAAAATCCGAATTTGCCAGATGGAAAAAGAATCTCAAAAGCTCACTGAGGAGAATCATTCCTTCAGAATTAGACTGGAGCAAATGGAAGCTAGTGACTTTATGAGAAATCAAGATGCTATTAAGCAGATCCAAATGAATGAAAAAATAGAAGGCAATGTGAAATATCTCATGGGAAAGACCACTGACCTGGAAAATAGATCCAGGAGAGATAATCTAAAAATTATTGGACTACCTGAAAACCATGATCAAAGAAAGAATTTAGAAATCATCCTTCAAGAAATTCTCAAAGAAAATTGCCCTGATGTTTTAGAACCAGAGGGCAAAATAGAGGTTGAAAGAATCCACAGATCACCTCCTGAAAAAGATCCCAAAAAGAAAATTCCTAGGAATATTATAGCCAGGTTCCAGCATTCCCAGATCAAGGATAAAAATATTACAAACAGCCAGGAAGAAACAATTTCAATATTGTGGAAACACAATCAGGATAACACAGGATCTGGCAGCTTCTATACCAAGGGATAGAAGGGCATGGAATATGATATTCTGGAGGGCAAAGGAGCTGGGATTAAAACCAAGAATCACCTACCCAGCAAAACTGAGTATCATGTTTCAGGGGGAAATATGGTCATTCAGTGGAATAGAGGACTTTCAAGCATTCTTGAAGAAAAACCAGAGTTGAATAGAAAATTTGACATTCAGCTACAAGAAGCAAGAGATGCTTGAGAAGGTAAACAGGGAAAAGAAATCATAAGGGACTTATCAAAGTTGAACTATTTACATTCCTACATGGAAAAACAATAACTGTAACTGATGAAACCTTTCTCAGTATGAAAATAGTTGAAGAAGGGTATATGGGCATATGAATACATATGTGAATGTGTGTATGTATGTTTACAGGTATACATAGATAAAGGGCACACAACCAATTTAATAGGAAGGGATGATACTTAAAAGGTGAAATTAAGAGGTGAGAGAGGATTATAATGAGGGGAGATGGGAAGAGACAGAATGGGGTAAACTATCTCATATAGAAGAGGCAAGGGGAAAGGGTTGCAAGGGAGGGGAAGAACAAGAAGGCAAAAAGGCAAAACCTTATTCTCATTGAATTTGGCTCAGGGAGAGAATGACATACATACTAAATATGATATCTCACCCTATAGGAGAGTAGGGGGGAAGGGGATAAGAAGGGCGATGATGGAAGGAAGGGCAGGCTGGTGGGGGAGGGAAGTTGGAAGCACCCACTTATGAAAAGGGACAGGATCAAAGTAGGGAATAGACCAAGTGGGAGGTGGGATAGGAGGGAGGGAAATATAGTCAGTCTTTTACAATATATCTACTATGGTAATGTTTTGCATAGCTATACATGTACAATATATATTGAATTGCTTATCTTCCCAGCAAGAGTGGGTGACAAGGAAGGAAGGGAATGAATCTGGAATTCCAAGTTTTAAAATCAAATGTTTTAAATATATATAAATACTATTATTAATACTATTTTATATATAATTGGGAAATAAGATATACAGGTATTGGAGCACAGAGATTCACCTTGCCCTATTGGAAAAGTTGAAGGGGGTATGGGAGAAAATATGGGAGAGAGCAGATTGGATGAGGGGATATCCTGTGGGACTGCTATTCTGGGGTGGTGAGTAGGGGAAAATGCGGAAAAAATTGTAACTCAAAATCTGGTGGAAATGAATGATGTAAACCAGAAGTTAATAAAGCATTTGAAAAAAAAACCCTTCCCTCTTCCTAAATTCCTTAATATTACTGAGGGTACCCCATACCCCAGGGCTTAGCTAGCTATCTTCCTTGACTCCTCATTCTTCCTAACCCCCCCCCAAATTCAATCTGTTGCCTAGTTCTTTTGATTTAACTTTCATCACTTCTCTGTCATATCACACTGTCAACTTACATTGAACATGTGGTTCACCAAAATTCCCATATTTCTGGATAGGATGAATACATAGGGCCTGGGAACTGACTGGTGAATTGAAGGAGGGAGGATAAATGATACTGGGATTTCAAGCTTAAGTGACTGGGAGGATAGTTCCATAAAAAGAAACAAGGAGAGAGGGTGGGAACTTGATTGAGATTTGGGGGAAGATGAGGAGTTAAGCTTGGGGGTTTGTGAGTTTGAGATATCAGGAAAACATCTGGTTAGGACAGAGTCAGAGAAGGAGTCTTTTATATGTTCAGAAGACAGATGGGCATGTGGTACTGGAATTCAAGAGATAAAACTCTTACCTAACCAAGAAAATACTCCAAGAGGAAATGAAAAGGAACCAGGAACCAAGAAAAAAACCACATAGTGGAACCCACTTCCCTGTTGGCTGTTATGTAGGAGTCATTTAAAAGAACAGTGACCATGGGAAGGAAATCAAGTGGCCCTGGAGGGTCTGAGCTACTGTCCTTGGGCTTCAAAGCCTTCACTGAACTTTGTATTCTCCTCCTTGACAGCCAACATTATCCTATCCCAGACAAATGTGCTGAAGGTTCCTGATGTCAAACAACCAATCAGATCCTTTACATCTTCAATTCCCAACTCACCAAAACCCTTTATCTTCATTCATGATGATCATAGATTTCCCCCTCCCATTTTATAGATGAGAAAACTGATGCACAAAGAAGGGAAATTAATCATCTAAGGTCATGAATTTAGCAAACTGGCATATTTGGGCTTCAAACCCACATGCTCTGACTCTCTAAATCAAATGTTCTTGCTATTACACTCCCTCCTTCCTCATTCTTTCTAAACAGGTGCCTCTCATGTCTCTTCCCCACACTCTTCTTTCTGATCTTTCTTCTATGCCATATCCAACCATTGTGCACTGCGTTATTCACTGACCTGGTCAACTACACAGTATGTTAATATTAAGTATATCTCTGACTGATCTTTACATTTCTATATGTCCCAAAATTTACACACATGCCCCTCCCAAGGCAGGATTGTTTCAAAAGCCAGATTTTCTGATATTGCTGCCACTACTCCCAGGCTTACAACTCCTTCTTGTGGCTATAAACCTGGCTCCCATATCACTTGTCACTTCTAGCCTTGCTAGAAATATCAGTGCCACGGTTACTGAAAGGCAGGAAACTGACAGAAGTAAGCTGCAGGGGAAGGTGTTGAGCTTACTACAGCAGAACTGTGCTATTTATATCTTGTTCATGCACTTATATATCTTGTCTCTTGTATGAAGCTGTGAGGTCCTAGAGGAGATAAGGCATTATCTCTTCTTCATCATGCTCATTATGGGGAGATCTGCAAACAGTAATCAGTTATCGCTACTAAATGTTTTCTGATGTGTGAATCTGATAACACTGTTGTTAGCAGGGAAGTTGTTAGCACCTCAACTAGTGGCTGTGGCAAAGCTGGAGGCTGCTCTCTGGTTCAGCACTGAGGAAGTGGACAGTACTGAGTCATTTCACTTAACTGGTTGGAGAACTGTGTGTAATTAACTAGAGCAACATTCAAATGACTAACCTAACACCCCTTAATCTTTGTGACTGGTACATAGTAGGCACTTAAAATGCTTATTAGCACTGTGCCAAGTACTGGGGATACAAAGAAAGGCAAAAATCCTAGTACTTGTTCACAAAGAACAGACAGCCTAATTGGAGAGACATCATTTAAACAACTATGTACAAACAAGACATATGCAGGTTAAATTAGAAATAACCAACAGAAGGAAGGCACTACCTGTCCACCCACAATCCTGTAGCACTTCTCCCTTTTCCACAATTGCTTGAAAATCACTGACAGTAGGTCAGGAAGAACAAGAAGTGAAACCTTCAAGATGATTAAACTTTATTGCTGCAAGAATGCCACAGAAATCAGGACAACATACACGTACAAGAATCCAGAAGACACAAAACACTAACAGGAATTTAAAGGAGATAGATTATTGTACTACACCACAAAATCCCTGGGCAGATATATAAAACAAACAGTTATTTTTGTTCACAGAGTTCCATGAAATGGAAGCACAAGAAAGGGTGAAGTTATGGCTTACCCACTTGATACTTCTTGAAATTCCTGTCTTCCTTTGGGATCTTGTTCAGATGCACCTCCTCCATGAAGGTCTCCTCAAGTGCTCCCAGCAAAAAATGCTCCCTTCCTCTTTAAACACTCTTTAGAATGCTTTGTTTTGGCAACCTCTGTTTTATCCCATCATACCCTTCCTTGTATCTTGTTTTTGTAATTCATGTGTCAATTAAGCCTCCTTGAGCTTACTTTGACAGATGGACTGTGTTCAATATTGACGGCTTCCATATAATCATAAGCTGTATGGCTCATGATTGCTTCTACCCAGGGCTCAGACCCCAAGCACATCTCAAACTGGCACCTTTCTATTTCTCCCCTGGGGATATTCAGTTCCATGTTCAAGCATCAAGCTCCTACTAAACATTTGAACATCAAGTAATTTAGACTTGCAAAGAACAGAGAAGTGAGTTGTTTCTGAGCTCATTTAGCAAGAAAATGGTGCTGTTTCCCTCCTTGGGAAATGTAAATATAAAACATTTACTATTTAATCAAAATAATTAAATTAAATCAATCATTCAATTAAAATGTTATTTAATATTTCACATTAAAATATGAAATATTTGTTAAGGACTATGCCAAATCACTAATGATAAAGAAAATTCCCATCAAAATTACTCTGAGGCTCCTCCTTATACCCAGAAAATTGACAAAGATGGAAAAAAAGGGGAATAGTCTGTGTGGAAAGGACTACAAAAAGATAGAAATATTAATGTACTGTTGATGGAACTGTGGTCCAACCATTCTGGAAAGCAATTTGGAATTATGCTAAGAAAGTAATCGTTCCCCCTTGTAGCATAGGCCTGTCATGCTATAGACAAATTTTTCTTAATCTAGGGTCCACAGATATCTGTGGATAGATTTCAAGGGGTCTCTGAACTTGGAAGGGAAAAGGCGACACCTTAATCTTTTCCTATTCTTTGGTTTCCTTTGTAACCATAAGTATTTTATTTTATGTATTTAGCAACATGCTTCTAAGATTGCAAAAAGGCCAAAGAGCCCCTGTTAAATACAAAGGGTATAGAATAGGAATAGCTTTCATTTCTATGCCAGTTTAAGATTTGTGAAGTACCATCCTCACACCAACTCTATGAAAAAAGGAGTAGTACAAGTATCATTACTTCCATTTTGTCGGTGCTCAGTCCTGCCTGATTCTTTGTGACCCCATGGACCATACTATCCATGGGGTTTTTGTAATAAAAATACTGGAGGGGTTTGCCATTTCCTTCTCCAGTGAATTAACGAAAACAGAGATTAAGTGACTTGGCCAGGGTCACACAAATAGTAAGTGTCTGAAGCCAGATTTGGTTTGGGTCTTCCTGAATTCAGGCCCAGCACTCAATCCACTGGGCCACCTAGCTGCCTCCTTATGTCCATTCCACAGATGAACAAAGCAAGACTAAAAGAGGGAGCACCTTGGGGTGGTCACATAGCAAGAGTCAGCATCAAGATTCAAGCCCGTGTGTCTCCCAGCTCTAAGCATCCTCTTAGCTCTGTGCCATTGCCTCTGTCATTCTAGTGATGGCTATCAAAGAAACTGGATGATTCTTTTAGGTGGGGAGAAGACTGTAGAAGGGATTCATGAATGGGGAAGGTAAACGACATTATGCCCTCTGAGGGCCATTTCAGCTTTGAGATCCAACAGAGGGTGTTAAAAAATTTTTTCTAAAGGAATAGGGATGTTGAGCTTAGCATTTAAAAGATGGGAAGGGGTGTGAAGAATCTTTCTCTTTAAGTATTTTCAGGGTGGTTATGTGGAAAATGTTTGGCTCTTTAGGGCAAAATTGAGTAATGGATAGAAGTGGCAATTTTCACTTCCATATAAGGAAAAATTTCTTGACAATGACAGCATTCCAAAAATGGAATGGATTGCTTTAGGAGGTGGTCAGCTCCCCAACCCTGAAATGTTTTGTGTAGGGCCTGAGTCACCACAAGAAAAAAGTCTTGTTCAGGTACAGGAGGGATTCCATGACCTCCGAGGGCCTTTCTACCTCTGTGCCAAAGGCTAAGGGGATTGAAGGTAGAACTGTAGAAGCCAGACTTCTGGGTTAAACTGTGCCCAGCTGGAATTAGTGGTCGAACTGTGTTCCTGGAATTTTCCTCCTTATATGGAGCTTGAACCTTCAAACCTCCACACTGATAGAAAAATACATTTTTGCAGAAGCTCACTAATTAGGTATGCATTGTGTTGGTGACATGGGGAGGGACTGGATTTAGCTCCTACCAGCTCCATTTTGTTAAAGGCAGCTATGTGGCACGGTGGAGAGAGTGCTGGGTCTAGAATCTGGAAGAACTAATTTCAAATTCAGCCTTAGGCACTAGTTCTGTGACCCTGGGGAAGTCACTTAACCTCTATCTGCCTCAGTTTCCTCAATTACAAAATTGGATAACAGATTCTAACAGAGAATAATGACAGCTCCTAATTCACAGGGTTGTGAAGATCAGCTGAAATAATATTTGTAAAATGCACATAATAGGGGATTATTAAATGCTTGTTTCCTTTCATTCCAATCCTGAGATTTTTCTGATTGGATCAATAGTATGAGAGGCATAAGAACCTCATGGTGGTATTTAGGGTGGAGACATTGGCTGTTGGGGAGGGCACTGAAATAATCTGATAATCCAAGGATCCTTGTGTTTGAGATTGTGAGTACCCTAGCTCTTTCTCAGTGAGTGAATGAGACAAGTCAGGTGCCAGATAAAGATAAGGCACAGAATCCATCTCTTCCTCTAAAATCAATCCTTCACACAGCTGCCAAAAATGCTTTCCCTAAGCTTCAGATCTAATTAGGTCACTCTGCTGCTGGAAAACAATCAAAACAATTTGAGTGGTTCCCTATTTCCTCCTAGGAAAAAATACAAACTCCCTGCCTGGCATTTAAAGTTATTCATAGTCTGGATCTATCCTTATTACTACCCCCCCCCCCCCAGAACAGGTTTATGTTTCAGATAAAATGGCCTATTCACTGTTCCCTAAGACAGCAAGCAGTCTCCTAGCTCTGTGCACTCACACCAATCATGGCTCATGTCTGGAATTTGTGCTTTCCTCAGCTCCACCAATCAGAAACTTTATCTTCCTGTGAGCCACAGTTCAGCTGCCACCACCCCTGCATAGCCTTCCCAGATCCCTGCAGATATCAGTGCTCTACACCTCCTAAAATATTCTTAGACTGCGCTGATCTTATTTGTGCATCCTTCACTATGTCCTCTATGTTCAAGAGAAATCCTACTCCAAAAGAATGTAAGCTCGAACGTAAGCTTAAGGAAAGGGACTTTTTGCATTTTGTCTTTGTGTTCCATATTTAGCATAGTACTTTGTACATAGTAGGGACTGTCATAGGGGGAAAATATAATACTAATATTGTACTCTTAATTTTAGGCTCAAGACTGTCAGAAACAATTTAATTTAATTTAGCATTAATTTATGTCTAAAGTTATTCCTAGCTTGGAGAGAGGAAGATATCCAAAATGGCTGAGTATGACTTGACTCTTAATCATTGCACCAAGAAAATTTTAGATATCATTTGTAGAAATCTTGAAATAAATGGAAAAATATATATTAAAATACAATTTGAATTAATATTCCAGTATTGGTTGAGCAATCAAGTCTCTATGGCTTCCTCTGGGAAACACTTTACTGGAAGAAACATTGGGAAGATATATATCTATTGGGCTCCTCTCAGAGATCTCTATTTGAGAGTCTAAGGTGAATTAGAAGCTGAGAGGGTGCCTCCTTTTCAATAGAAAGGGCACTTCCCTTTGACAGGGAAGGAAGTGATCTAATCTAGATAAGAGTTAATTTTGGTTATCACTTTAATCCATATCCTAAGAAAAACCTTAACTTTAGTTCTACCCACTTTCCTAAAGGAATGGTCTAGGGAGGATTTTTAACTGGAGAAATGCTCTTAATATCTCTAGAGGAACTAAAAAGGAAGTTTTAAAATACATTTGGAAGAGATTATACATATTTATTGAAACAAAATTTAATTAGATCACAGAAAGTCAAACTTGAAAGAGATCTTAAGAGGCCATAAGGTCCAGGCCCTTTCTGAGCATCACTCCTTTCTACAATATCCCCAACTGGTCATCCAGACTCTACTTAAAGACCTCCAGTGATGGGGAACTCCCTATCTTACGCCTATGCCTTGGGATAGTGACTCAAGACTATTCCTCGAGACAGTGAGTTCCCCATCATTTTTGGACAGTTCCTAACTTTGTCACTTACTACCTGTTGTGACCTTGGGCACATTCCTTCACTTCTTCGGGACACATTTTCATCATCTGTATGTGACATTTATTTAGTTTGGTTTGGTTCATACTGCCTCCTTTCATCATAGAGGATGACTGCTGTCACATAGGTCAAAATCCAGTCAAAGGTGTAGAGTAACTCATTCAATCAACAAGTCTTTCTTACATGCTTTATATGAGCACTGTGCACAATCTTAGACAGACACCAGGTGGCAGTCAAGGCCCGTGTTGTTGCCCTTAGAGTCATTTCGCTATGTTCCTCCTCCCCCTTTTTATTTCCGGTGCATACTGTTTATGCAGTGTGTATCCCCTGTGCAGACTACCCCTTCCCAAATGCTAATCTAGGGTATAAAAATATTAAAATTCCTACAATAATCTTGGCTCCATCCCCTCCTCAAAATGGTTTGTTCTTTCAGTGACCTCCGTACCCAGCTAATTGAGGTTACAACTCTGGCATTCTTTGTTCTGGGTTCTCAGTTTCCTTCCAGCTCTTACTAAAGCACAGACTAAACCTGGTCCAAATTCTGCTGCATCTAAGACCTTTCCTATTTTTCTTTTTGCTTGTATTTGTATACAGCAAGTGCTCAATAAGTACTTTGTTGCCCTGTCTTGTCTTCTCTGTTTCCTGAAAATAAGAGCAGCCCCACTGAGACTGGAACTGGCCAGTTGAGCAACACAGCTTCCTTTCTTTCTTTCTTTCTTTCTTTCTTTCTTTCTTTCTTTCTTTCTTTCTTTCTTTCTTTCTTTCTTTCTTTCTTTCTTTCTTTCTTTCTTTTTCTTTCCTTCCTTCCTTCTTCCTTTCCTTCCTTCTTTCTTTCCTTCCTTCCTTCCTTCCTTTCTTTTCTTCTTTCTTTTTCTTTCTTTCTTCCAAAAGCCATGGAAATTTTCATACTAAAATCTTTTTTTTTTCTCTTAAGGACCCCACCTTAAACTCAAATCACTCTGGTTCTCATCAATTGAGAAGCCAAACCCTTCTTGGTCATTGCTCGGGTCCTGATTGACTCAGAGTGAATGTAAATAGCAATTGTTTCTGTTTTGTCCAGAAACTAGTCTTTCTGTACCAAATTGATTTTGTTTTGACTAGTTAAAGAAGCCATACCCTGCCTCATTTCTTACCTAGGCTTAATCACTGAATGGGTGTTACCTCAGTCAAACTGAGGCCAGTTAAAGACCTTAACTTAAAAAGACCAAGGTTTGGGATGGCTAGGTGGTTCAGTATTCATTATTCAGAGCTCTGGCCCTGGAGTCAGGAGGACCTGAGTTCAAATCCAGCCTCAGACACTTCACACAAAAAACTAGCTGTGTGACCTTGGACAAGTCAAAAAAAAAAAAAAGTTCATTCTCCCAAACTCAAAGTCACTTAGTTTCTCAGGAAAGAGCTATGGGGTCAATTTTTGCTTTCACATTATCAATAACTCTTTATCTCATGAAAAGAAGATGGGGCATGATCAGTATCACAAAATCCTGCATATAGGGCCAGAGACCAGACACGGATGTGGGGAGTGACACCACACTTTCATCAGTGAACACACTCATCCTTTGAAGATAAAATGCTCTGGCTCCTCTTAACCCAAGTCTCTCTTCAGTAAGTATGGTATTGTTCACTCATACATACTAATCTCACTGTTCTCTGCTCTGATAAGACTCTGCCATACTATATTCCAGTTTTCCCAGCAGTTTTTGTCAAATAGTGAGTTCTAATCCCAAAAACTGGGGTCCTTGGGTTTATCAAACAGTAGATTGCTATAGTCATTGACTGCTGAGTCTCATGCTCCTAATCTATTCCATTGATCCACTACTCTATTCCTCAGCCAGTAACAAGTAGTTTTGATGACTGCTGCTTTATAGTACAGATTAAAATCTGGTATAGCTAGGCCACCTTCCCTAGCATTTCTTTTTATTAATTCCCTTGATATTCTGGACCTTTTGTTCTTCCAAATGAGTTTTGTTACTATTTTTTCTAGCTCTATAAAGTAGTTTTTTGGTAAATTGATTGGTATGGCACTAAATATGTAATTTAATTTAGGTAAAATTGTCGTTTTTATTATATTAGCTCAACCCAGCCATGAGTAACTGATGTTTTTCCAGCTAGTTAGATCTGACTTTATTTGTATGAAAAGTGTTTTGTAGTTGTGTTCATACAGGTCCTGGGTTTGTTTTGGCAGGTAGATTACCAAATATATTATAATGTCTACAGTAACTTTAAATGGGATTTCTCTTTCTATCTCTTGCTGTTGAATTTCATTAGAGATATATAGGAATGCCTAGGGTTTATGTGGGTTTATTTTATATCCTGCAACTTTGCCAAATTTATTTATTGTCTCAAGTAATTTTTTACTTGATTCTCTAGGATTCTCTAAGCATATCATCTGCAAAGAGCGATAGCTTGGTCTCTTCTTTGCCTAATTTGATTCCTTTGATTTCTTTTTCTTCTCTAATTGCTACTGCTAACGTTTCTAGTACCAGATTGGATAAGAAGGGTGACAGTGGACACCCTTGTTTCACCCCTGATCTTATTGGAAATGCTTCTAGCTTATCCCCAGGGAAGAGCATTTTAACAGGTGAATAACATCTTGGTTTTATTATGAATATAGTTTTGACCTTGTGGGCTCTCTTGAAAAAGTCTCGAGAATCCCCGGGTAAGTGCACCACACTTTGAGAGCATTTAGTGTAGTGAACCTGGGACCAGGAGGTCTGGGTTTAAGTCTCACTTCAGGATGGTCACCAGAGATAGCAAATGTGTGCTTTGGCTCTACCTGCCAGTGGTACTAGTGCCACTCCCTCTCCTTCTTCTAGTTGTTGCTAGTACCAACTTGGAGGTCTGTCGCTCAGGATGCGAGATAGCCAGCCGCAGTGCAGAATCCAAAATCAGCCTCATTCATGCCCATGATTTTCTAGGACACTTACAGGGGACATTCTCTTCTCCCACTCTCTGGACTCTGTCATAGTTGACAAACAGAGCTAGGCTGAGTTGCAAAACTGGCACCAGCATTGGTCATGAAAAAATATCAAGAGGATTTCCTTTTCCATTGACCATGTCTAGGACCATGTTGCCTAGAATACAGATATCAATGCATACAACAGAAATAGACCCACAGAAAAGCTATCTCCCAGCACCACCACTGATGGCCTTGCCATCAAGTTAGGGGTGTTGGACCTGGATGTCTTGAGGGATGAAGGTATGCCTGTGACAACTAGAAAATTATTGATTTTTGCTCCAAATAAGAAACCAAGGCGTCCTATCCTCTACCCAGCAACTCAACCCAGCAGGACCTTTGACCTCCTATCCTCTACCCAGCAACTCCTGGTAGGACCTTTGACTCAGAGTAGTAGTTGATTCCATTAGGTTGAGAGCATAAAAGAAATTTGCTAGTACTCCTGTTTACTGGAAAGTTACAGACAATGTTGTGGTGCTTCCTAAGTATTCCTGGAAAGAAGGCCAAAAAAGCTGCTTCCTAAAGGAGTGTCTACCAAAGTGCTCACTTTAGGCAAGAAATCCCTAAACTACATTCCCCACTCTTAAATCACTCCATCAATACAATGGTGGGACAAAAACAGAAATCCTGTCTTATAACAATTGACACAAACTTCCTGGTGTAATTAAAGTCTTTGAGCAGTTCTGCAAAAACTTGTTAAATGAAAAGAACAGTAAAACCAGCCTATGATTCCTTTCCTTGTGCCTTTATCAGTATTCTCTCCCTGTGGTTGAACCACTGTGGTTCTCTGCTGACTGTCTTTGGAACTTGCAATTTAGGGCATAAATCCTTGCTAGACGTGTGGCAAGTACCATCATTGGCCGACTGGTATTTTTGGCTTTTGAGAGGGGTTACTTAGGAGTTTTGCAGAAGTATGATTTCTTTGACTATGCTGAACAAGTCATCTCTTTTTCTAATTACTCACATGTGGTGGGGGTAGAGAGAGGACAATTGAGCACCTCAAGTTTTGAGCTTCACTTGGATTCTTGATCTTTCTAAATTTGTGACCAATAACGTAATTCAGATGTTTCAGATAGACTTTCTTCTCAGTAGTGAGTATTCTAAACCTAGTTAGGAAAAACTTGGAAACTCCACATTCTTTTAGCAGATAGGTAGTAAGTAGAAGACAGCCTTAAAATATTGGGCAGAGATGTTGTTATGTTGGACAGAAAGCTTTCTAAGAATGTTAGTGTATGGTTGAGGCTACACAGTAGCCTCGCAATGATTGCCAATGAAGTATAAGAATGGTAGAAAAGGTTATGATGCCTTTTTAAAAATTTTTGCTTTTTGGAGGAGGAAGACAGGGCAATTGGGGTTAAGTGACTTGACTAAGATCACACAGTTAATAAGTGTTAAGTGTCTGAGGTTGGATTTGAACTCAGGTCCTCTTGACTCCAGGGCCAGTTCTCCATTCACTGCCGCTCCTATGATGCCTTTTTTTGAAAATTAAACTTTTTTCCCAATGAACAAAAGTTGATTTTTCTCTCCCATTTACTCCCTGCCCTATGTGGTAAAAAAAAACAAAAACCCTTTGTAACAAATAAGGGAGGGGACATGGGTATGATACTGCATATGTCAGTTTTTTTTACATATTAGTTAATTTTGCAGTACCGTTCCCCTCCTTTCTTTCTCTTTCAAAGTTCTTTGTTACAAGGGATTCCATATTATACCTATGTTTGCATCCCTCTCCCTATTAGTACTATACTTTATCTAAACTTTATTTCCTCCAGTGCCAGAAGTCTTTGTTCCTCTTTGCTTCTAATAACCATTGGCCCTAATTCTTCATTCTGGAGAAAAGAAAAAGTCTAATCCCTCTTCCATATAAAAGCCCTTCGACCTCTTGAAGACAACTTTCATATCCCATCAGCCATCTTAATCCAATAAAGGAAGTGAAGGCAAGACATTCTGAACATGGACAGCAGTATAAGCAAAGGCACAGAGAGCCAGGTGAACGTAGAGCATCTGGGGACAGAGAGTTTACCAGTTTGGCTGGACGCTTAGACTACAAGGAGCAATATTAGATAAGATATTAAAGACGCAATGGTGCCAGTTTACGGAGGGCCTTAAATGCCAGATATTTGACGTTTACTCAGGAGGCAATAAAGAATCATTGAAGATTTTCATTTCAACTCAGTAGGAATTTATTAGGTGCCTACTTTAGGCAAAGTAGAGTAGGAAAATGACCAAATTTATGCCAAAGAAAAATTACTAAGGCGATGGTATAACTAATGATTAGAAAGGGGAAATTAGGGGTGGCTAGGTGGCGGAGTGAGTAGAGCATTGGCCCTGGAGTCAGAAGGACTTGAGTTCGGATCCGGCCTCAGACGCTTAACCCACACAAACAAAAACCTAGCTGTGTGACCTTGGGCAAGTTACTTAAGCCCAATTGCCCTCCAAAAAAAGGGGGGGGGGATTAGAAGAGATTAAAAAGCCAGTCAGGAGGTTACTGTAAAGCTCTAAATGGGTATCAATGAGGGCCTGTACCTCATGGGTACAGGTGGTGGCAAAGGGCATAGAGGAAGGTGAAGACAGAAGAGATATTGGGGAGTTGGAAATTAATAGCGCTGAGCAAGTGCCCAGACATAGAGAGGTGATGAAGAGAGAAGAGTCAACAATAAACACACAGTCTTGAACCTGGGAGCTCGGTGAATGGCAGTGCCACTGGGGGAAATAGTGAAATCTCAAGTAGGAGACACATCAGGACCCTCTACAGACAACCTCAGCCCAGTTGCTGCAATGTCCTTTTCTCTCCATTCTCTTCCCCTATTTTCCTCCTCCCCAGCTGGGTGAAGCAATGTGAGTCCCAGGTGATGTAGGCATGTCCTGGAATGTTTTGATATGACATTAAAACATGATCCTCTAAGGAGAAATTTCCCTGTGGGTGTTGGAGGGATGAACATTATCCTTATGTTGAGTTTGAGAGCTGCTGAGAGGATGCGGTAGAATTCCATCATGGTCAGTCTCCGATGGCTTTGGGTCCTTCTTACAAATGAATTGGAACTCACGGTCACAGGATATATCATTCCAGGACATCAGAGAGGACTTTACTAGAGTTGCACAGCGTTCATTTTCACCCATGTTATTGGGTTCCCCCTTTATCCAGAACCTGATGAGAAAAGAGCCCATCATAGCACATGGCCTTCCATTTCTTGCCTTTGGTCTCAAAACCAAACCCAAGATGGGGAAGCAGCAGCCTAGATCCCAGGAGGCCCTACATCTCTTGATCTCAAATTTTGTCCTCTTTTAAGGATTATTTAGAAAGACCACGTATACTGAGCCTACAGCAAGAAGCAGGAAATACCTCAAAAGAAATTTAGCACTGAGTCCACCAAACCTGCCAAAATCAAGCCTGAGGTGGGGCTGCAATTTTCAGGCCTCCCTGTTAAACACAAATACATACACATGTGTACACACTCACACACTCACACACACACACACACACACACACACACACACACACACACACACACACACAAGATATAGACTGTCAGAAATGAAAGACACCTTAAAACCCTGAGCACAGAACCTCAGGGCTAGAAGGTGGCATCTATTCCCAAACCTTAATTCTTTGCAAGTGAGGAAGTGAAGGCTTAGAGAAAGGAGACCTGGCAAGATCACAGAGCCAGTGAGGACTCTAGATTTAGACCTAAAGCCCTTGTTTCCTGACTCACAGACTAGGGCCCTGCTTCCAAAAGCCTACACATGCTGGACAGGACAAGATGGGGTCACTTTTCCTTTGGGTCTGCCTCCAACATCCAGGCATCTACCAAGGGCCATAGAAAAAGAAAGGACCAGGGAGAGAACAGGCATGATTATGGACTCACCGAGTGTTCTCCCTCTCTATATATAGGGTTCCATCAATCCAATGCCAGGTGCCAGAAGATCCTGTTTTTGTCAGACCAATCCAATAAGGAACTCCTTTGGCTACCTTATAAAGAAACTCCTACAAAATGAAATTAACAGAGGTGTCATTTACCAAGTGAGGGACACTGGGGACACTGGGGTTGGGTGGAGAGTATCTCTTTTTCTGTTTGTGCCTGTGCCTGTGCCTCTGTGTAAATGTCTCCAAAGGGGACCTCCAGGTAACATTACACCTCTTCAATGCACCTATCATTCCACATTGTGTATCACAGTTACCTTGTTTGTGTCAGCCTCTCTGCTATGCAGTGAGCTCCCTGGAGGCAGATTGTCTATCTCACCTAAGCTTGGGATCTCTTGGTGACCCGCCCAGGTTTCTAACCACAAATGAATTGAATTCCCAAGGACCAAAGGGAAGCAAACTTGGCATTCTCTAGTCTTGCCCATGCTAAGGCTCTAACCTGGCATAGGACCAAGAGGACCAACACAGGACTTAGTACCTATTTCCAGGTGACATATGCAGGCTCTTGCAGATCAAGGATCAGCCTGGCCCTTGATCATGACCCTGATCCTGTTTTTTTCACTGGACCAGAGCTTAGAGACTGAAGTTATCCCTTCCACATGGTGGGGGTCCTTGGAGCACAACATCCTCATGATATGGAAATCCATGTAAAATTTTTTTGACCCTCCCTTTGTACTAGGGAAGAAGTCTGAATGTCTTCATTCTCTTTTATGGAATGTTTACAGCAACTTATTGTAAAATTTTGGTTAAGTTTTTGGTCATAGGCTCTGTGTTCCCTGCTGGCTTCTGCATGTTATCTGCAGCTTTCATAACCCCCCCCCCAAATTCCCATTTAATTTCTTATGCTAACCCATGATACTTGAAACTGCAATGGGGAAAGTAATGATGGGAAGGGATAACTGTAGAGTCCAAAGCCCCCTTTATGATGAAACAGCTCATTTTGAGATGGAGATTTGGTTGGAGGATTAGGAGTAAGTGATCTGTGCAGCAGACTAGGGCATGTAATTTTTAGGAGGAAGGAGTGGATGAGAGGTGCTTTACAGTAGAACTTGTTATAAGCCTCCACATTATTAAATATTAGAAAATTCCATCCTCTAATGCCTGTAAATCAAACAGCAAAAGCTCAGAGCCTCCTGTGGCCAGGGACACCTAGGGCTTAATGTTATCTTGCTTAGGTCCTTCTCCTCAGCCATGGGCCTGAGTCAGAAGGATCTCTCCCCTGGATAAATGTTGCTATAGGTGCTTATAAGGAAGGGTCTGTTTTCCCAATGGGAATAGATGGGACATTTTCCCTCCTACTTCCCTCTCACTTCCCAGTATTGATATTAATCCATTCTTCTATAGGATATTAAATTTTCAAAATGGTTATCTCATAACAACCCCTAGACTCACCAAGTGTTATCCCAGGTCATTCACCTAATGAGTTTTAGAGTCAGGATTCTACCCCAAATCTCCTGACTCTAAATTCAGCACTTGTTTCCCTATACCTTACTACCTTTCATTCCCCTCTGTGTCAAATACCCCTTAGGTCACCAACCTGTTCTTTTGCTGAAGTCACTGAGGTCAGATGAGACTCTCGAGTAGTACACAGCTGCTCAGCACTGTACCAAGACTTTTTCATGGTAGAAAAATAGTAAAAGTTCCCTCCAAAGAATTTCCAGTCTTGAGCAGCCATCTCCAGAATGTAACCTGGGGAACAAGGTTGAGGTGAAATATTACAACAAGCCTTAAAGATATCTCAGGGGTCACAGAATTCAACGCATACCCCAAGTATGCCCAACAAGATCTCCAGAGATGGGGAATTCACTACTTGCAGGGAATATTATCCTTATAGAGGCTGACCCAAAGTGGTCCCCAGGACCTCAAGAAGCTCCAGAACTTTCCCACAGGTCCAACATCTCTTAAGGATCATTGATTCTAGTGCCACGATACTGAGTGGTCTAAGATGCAAGGAGGGTGAGGAGGATCCTCTTTCTAAGGGAGGCTAATCACAGAACGTCACAATTGGAAAGTTCCTAGGTTATCATCTAGCCTAGAGGTTCTTAACATTTTTGTGTGTGATGGATCCCTTTGGCAATCTGATCAAACCTATGGACCCGTTCTTGGGCTTATGTTTTTAAATGCATTTTTAAAAAATTGGATTACAAAGGAAACCAATTATATTAAAATATAGTTATCAATTTAAAAAAAACAAGCTCATGGATCCCAGATTAAGAATCCTTTTGGGGATGGAAAGACTTTGGGGGATAGAAAATTGGGGAGGACTTGAAGAGAGATTGAAGAAAACTCCAACTGAATAAAGTTTAGAATTGAGGGAGGAGAAAATCTTGGAGTTAAGTAGAAGGAAGTGAGGCACAGAACTGGAGGAGCCAAAGAGGAGAACAGGAAGAGAACTAGGAAGTTGGCAAGACACGTTAGCAAAACTCAGTTAAGAAAAAGGAAGTTGGATGTGGTGACCATGTCACTGGGGTCAGGAGTCAGGAGGTGCTAACGGGGAGAGAAGAAAGAGTTTTGGAGCTGAAGACGCCCTCAAGCAGGCTGCTACCATGTTCTAAAGGGAATAAAAAGTGGGGGGAGGAATGAGGATATCAATTCCAGAAAGTATGGAGAGCAGGGTGAATATTGCAGTGCCCTGTAGTGAGTATATTATTTTTGTATTTCTTATTTGTCCATACTCAAAGAGCAGGCTGGTCTCCCTCCTAGAAAAATAAGATCAAGACTCTCAAAGAATGTTCCTGCCTTCTCCAGGTTATAAAGAAAAATGAAGTTCTATTAAAAAGTGGGGGAGGGAAAAGGGGATGCAATGGGAAAACAAAGAAGAAAAAAAATCTGAGAAGGCAGAGGGAAGTTGTCAACTGTGTCAGGAGATTGGAGAGTGGGAGAACAAGGCACAGAGTAAAAGTTCAAGAAGGACCACTGAACACTGGAAGTTAAACAATAGATTGGAGAATCTCCACCCCCCCCCCCCAAAATAGGTGGCTGAATCCTTGAGAAGGAAGAAGTTGCTGCTTCCCCTCCAAGAAATGGTGACTCAAAGCCCCAGGAGTTGACAAATGAAAAGACCATTCCATCAGGATCGAGGAAGAAGAGACAAACAGTGGGTGTTGGTGACACCCTACTGAAAGCTTCTGAAGTGGCTTTTTGCTTACCTGATAATAAGAAGAGAGGTCTACTTCTTGTTGGAGGAGGTATCCAAGATATAACAGAAAACCTCCCAAGACTCATTAGACCTGATGACTAAAACCACTTGGGGTGATTCACGTGGATACAAATGATACCACCAGAAGGAATCTAGAAAATGGAGATCTACTCTACAATCAGCCAATACTGCACTTCTTGCTATTCCCCCTACAAGATACTCCATCTTCCAATGGCATCCCTTTGTACTGGCTGTCCCTCACTCTTGGAATGCTCTCCCCCTTCACCTCCTCCTCCTGGCTTCCCTTGCTTCCTTCACTACTCAGTCCAGTCCCATATCACACACACCGCCATGTTTCACCAGCCCTTTCCCTCTGAGACTACTTCTAAGTCCATACTCATCTACCTGTTGTCTCCCCAACCAGAATGTGAGCTCCTTGCGGGCAGAGGAATTATTTTGCCTTTCCTTGTATCCCCAGCACTTACTGCAGTGCCTGGCACTTAAATGCTTATTGACTGATAGACTGACCTTAAAGATCTAAGTAGTGCTTTTATTACTGTTATTGATCAAAGGCAAAGCTTTCTTTTCAAAGGAAAAAGGCAGACTGAATAAAGGGAAGAGCTGGTTTAAAAGATTGTATCTGAGAATGGGATTTAGGTTTCTGGACAGGGGCTTAGAATATAGGAAAGCATGCTCCTGCAGAGAGATGAAATGCATTTAACAAGGGCTGATAAAAATGTCTTTTCCTGGCAACTTGCAAATCTAATCAAAAAGGCTTTAAATTGAAAAAGAAGAGGGTCCAAGGAGAACACTGACTCCATAAACCCACTGAGCTGGAGAGGAGGTACAGTGTGGGAAGAATAGCAGGAGAAACCCTCACTAATTCATAGGAGAACAAAACCCAAGAAAAGAACCATCGATAAAACTCATGGCCTCAAATATACAAATAAGAAGCAACAAAAGAGTTAAAGTTGATAAAGGACCTAGTGCAAGGAGGCAAAAGAGTTAAAGTTGATAAAGGACCTAGTGTAAGGAGGCAAATTTGATCCCATGTTTATCACTGAACTTTGGCACAATGAAACCTATGACTGGAATATTGGTCTAGAAGAGTACACTTTATTCAGAATGAATAGGATATGTAAGAATCCCAAAAGTCAGAAGAATGGGGAGAGGAAAGCATGTCAGAGGACATTTAGTTGAAGACCAGTTGTGGCAATAATAGAAGTACATTTATCATTGGAATCTTCTACAGACTACCTGGACAGATAAAAGAAATGGATGATGCATTCTAGAAACTGGCACAATTACCTGATATGTGGAGGACTTCAACGATCCTTCCATCTGTCTTAATAATTAGATCTCTCAAAAGATGGAGAAATTAATAATGGGAACTTCTATTCCTTTTATCTCATTCTCATCAACAAGAAGGAATTAATTTCTGGGAGTGGAAATTATGGGAACCCTGAGGAGAAATGACTACTCTATAGTGGGATTTGTGATAGAGAATAAGAGAAAAGGTGATATAGTCTGATATTCACTATAGGAAGAGCGTGTCTCAAAGGGTTCAGAGGAAGCATCCTGTGACCTAAATTCTACAAGGAAAGTCATCCCAGGAAGGATGAGAAGTTCTCAAAAATGAAATCTGGAGATATGGAAGAACAATTCTGATGGTGTAGAAAAGGAAGGCTTGCCTAAAGAGAACTTTGTACATTCATTGTTAGCCAACCTAAGTTTGAAAAAATACATGAGTAGAAGGAAGCAGATGCAGGAAGCAAGAAATGAGATTGAGTTGAGACTGCAAGAAAATCTAAGGACCGTCAAAAGAGTGGTGAGTGGAGATGTTTCTAAACTACGTTGTGGGGAAAGAGGAGGCTCAAAGAAAGGCTAGGACCACTACCTGTAAGGGGTAGATGGGGTGATGATAACTAATTATAGAGAGAAGACAGAACTGCCCAACTCATACTTTCTTTTTGTTTTCCCTGTCAAGGAAAATGATCTTTGCAGAACAAAAAATGACTACTAGGAAGATGATACTCAAGATAAAAGCATTTTGTAAATGCTAGCTATGGTTATTATTTTACAGATAAAAACTGAAGCCTAGTGCCATTCAGTTGGT
Source organism: Gymnobelideus leadbeateri (assembly GCA_011680675.1). Lineage (NCBI taxonomy): Eukaryota > Metazoa > Chordata > Mammalia > Diprotodontia > Petauridae > Gymnobelideus > Gymnobelideus leadbeateri. The sequence continues at coordinate 149,546 of WOXC01005075.1, forward strand.
AAGTAGCTAAGAGAAGATTCAAACCCAAGTCTTGCCGATTCCAAAGTCAATGCATAATTTGCTGATCCTGCTATATTTTGCCTTGGTCAATCAAACCATATCAGAATATTGTGTTTGATTGTGGGCCCCAAATTTTAGGAAAAACCTTGAAAAACTGAAAAGTATTGAGAAGAAAACAACTAGGAAAGATCATGAGATCATATCCTTTGAGGATTGGTTAAAGAAGCTGGGGAAGGTTAGCTGGAGAAGAGAAGACTTCATGTGAAGGATTCCGGAGCCTTTTCCAACCCCCCAGTGGGGAGTCCTCTTCCCCATGACAGGGCTCTATAGACCCAGTGTCAGGGTTCCTTTCTCCATCCTGGAATTCCTGCCAGAGTTCTAGACCCAACCTCCCCAGTCTGAAGCTTCAGGAACAGTATCTCCCACCCTGACCTCCCCCACAGGGATGGCAAGCACTCACGCTGCTGTGACAGCGACGTCCCCAGGATCTGTAAATCTTTCCTGAGCTGCTCAATCTTAGCATTTAGCTCTCCAGTTTTCTTCAAATCCTCTTTCAGCATTGGAATCTGGCCATTTAACTCCTTGAGCTCTTCCCAACTGAGCATCAATTCCTGAAGTTGCTCAGTGTCCTGCCTCAGCCTGGCAGTTAACAGCTGTAGCTGAATATTCGAATACCCCAGGCTGTGATTAAGGATCTGGATTTGGGTACGGGAATCCTCCAACCTGCTTCTCAGTTTCCTGATCTCAGAACTGAGAAAGATACTGGTGTTCTCAGCACGGCCTTGGAGCATGTGGACGGAGGCCCTGACATCATCTATTCTTCCCAGTAACTGGGGATCTGGGGAGGAGGAAATTGCAAAGTCAGCTGGAGGGTTGACCCATCTATTCCAACCCCTTCATTCAACAGATGAGGAAATTGAGGCTCTGACAGACTGACTTGGCCAGAGCCACACAGGCTGGGTCCAAAACCCAGCTCCTCTGACCTCAAAAAGTGCTTTTTTCCATTGTGCCACACTTATGCCTATGCCTAAGTTATACGGCAGAAAAGCTCGTACAAAGGAACAGTTAATAGTGTGACTACTAAGAGGAGGGCACCTCTTAGGTGGTCACAGACAAGTCCCCAAATGCAGAGAGGTAGGACGAGGGGAGGATCTAGGGAGCTGTGAGAATAGGGTGCAGGACATGGGCATGGGGTAGGAACCAAAGATTGGGTACATGACACTAGTGAAAGAGAAAAAGGGCGAGCAGGGCAAGGGATTGGGGGAAGAGTCTGGAGGAAAAGGGAAACTATGGGAATCTGGAGCCAGAGGACAAGGATAGGTAACTTAGCCTCTGTGGGTCTCAGTTCCCTCATCTGTCAAATGAGGGGTGGAATTGAATAGTGACTAATGGCCCTTTTAGCTCTGGATCTTATTGTCTATTCTGTAGTGGGAGGTCAGAGATGAGCAGACCTGGGAAAAGGTCGAAGAGGAGGAGATGTGGACATATGGGAAAGAGAAACAGATCTGGGAAAGGGTGGCCACCTAGAACAGGGCAAAGCCTCAGTGGGGTGAGGAGTAACTTCATTGGTGAGTGTGCAAGGAAAAAGCCCTCCCCCTCCCCCAAGCTGGGGAAAGACCAAGAATTAGGCTTATTCAAAGCCATTCACTTACAGAGAATGATCATGGCCAAGAGGAAGGCAACAAGGCCCACTGCCAACAGAATAATAGCCACATAGACAGAAGGCAAGGTCCTTGGGACTGCAGGTGACTCCTTCTTTGGAGGAGGGTCTGTTGGGAGAAGAAAAAGAAGAAAGCAAGTCTGTGGAAGAGTCGGGTCCAAATATGTGTGAATCAATCAATGTGCATTTACTAAATGCTTTCTTTGTGGCAGGTTCTATGCTACTTTCTGGGATTACAAATACAAAGGATGGAACTATCTTTACTCTCAAGAAGCTGGCATTCTGGGGCAACTAGGTGGCTCAGCAGATAAAGCACCAGCTCTGGAGTCAGGAGGACCTGGATTCAAATTCAGCCTCAGGCTCTTACTAGCTGTGTGACCCTGGTCAAGTCACTTAGCCCTGATTGCCTCAAAAAAAGAAGAAACTAGCATTCTACTGGGAGATTAGTTGCCTTTTTTATATATACCTGGTGTCTGACACATAATAAGCACTTAATACCTTCCTAATTGATTAAGCAAAAAGTATATATGTAAGATTATCTTATTCTATTATTTCTATATTTATTCTATATTCTACATGTATGTTTCTATATTCTATATTATCTATATTCAGAATATACAGAACAAAGGTAAATATATACAACTTAGCTAGGGAAGAAGTTCAAATACAGGAATGGGCAAGAAAGAGGGAATGAGGAGGGTCCACATGGTCAGGAGAACAGAGCAATTCTCCCCACCAGGACTCACCTCGGGGCCATAGGGAGATGTCCTGGTTGTCTACTGTGAAATGGGCAACTTGGACTTCCTTCTCACTTTCCTTCATCCTGGTGTGGGCTATACCGTGTCCTTACTCAGTCACCACTCACGACTGTTGCTTCAAGGGCATTTATCTAGAAATAAAAGTGGGAAGTGGCCTCGTAAGACACTCTGCCCACCTCAACCCCAAAAGTCCACATTACATTCATGAGACCAGGTCTGGACCACAGCTCCACCTTTGCTTCCAAACCAGGACCTCAAGGACGTCAGCATGAACCTTTTGGAATCCATCCAACCAAAGAGTCCGTCATAGAAAGATTCCCTAAATCCTATCCCCACCCACCTTTCTCTTCTCTTCCCCCCTCCTTCAAAAGGTTATTCAGAGTCTTTTTTGCAGCAGCAAAATAAAGAAATAAATGATATGGCAACTCAGGGAGTATGCACCTATTGAAGTATGGCTGAAAAAATTATGGTATAGGATTGTAATGGAAAATGATTGTGCCATAAGAAATTGTGAACTATATGGTTTAAGAAAAACTAGGGGGTTAGCTAGGTGGCTCAGTGAATAGAACACTGGCCCTGGAGTCAGGAGGACCTGAATTCAAATCTGACCTCAGACACTTGACACTTAACTAGCTATGTGACCATGGGCAAGTCACTTAATCCCAATTGACTGCCCTCTCCCCTCCAAAAAAAAAAAATAGGAAGATCTTCATGGACTGGCAGGGAGTGAAATGAATAGAACCAAGAATGTAATTTATACAATAACAATATCATTAATAAAACATTGAAAGAGAGGAGAAGCCTGATCAGTGTACTGACAAGCCATGATTCTAGAGTACCAAGATGAAGCATCACCTCCTGACAGAGAAGAGACAGACTCAAAACGCAGAATGTTTCTGGACGTGGCCAATGAGGGAATTTGCTTTGCTTGACTTTATATATTCGTTATGAGGGTTTTGTGTTTTTCTTTCCTTTTTTCTTTCTCTTTATTTTATTCAATGGGAGGGGTTAAGAGGGTGAGAATATAAAAGCTTGTCAATTAGGAAAAAATTAATTTCAAGGTTTCTCAGACTCATGTTCCCTATGCTTATTGCCAGCTAACCTTTCCTGCCCCATCTCCTTCCTAAGCAGTTCTTCTCCCACCCTCCAATACTCACCAACATCCTCCAGGGGAAGATGTCTCAAAAATGAATTTATACCTGGAAAAGACCTTAGAACTAATTTTATGTCCCCATTTTACAAATGAAGAAATTGAGATCTAGATGAGGTTAAATGACTTGCCCAAGGACATTCGGGTAGTAAGAGAGCCAGGACTTGATTTCCTGACTCCATATTTAAGATTCTCTACTACACCATGCTGCCTCTCTGTTAATATACTTCCATCTTGTGTCTAAAATCAGTGTGGTCTATTTCCATTAGCCCTGGGCTCTCTGAGGGTAGGGTTATTGTCTAACTCTCTAACTGAATTCCCCAAGGATGAGCATGTCAGCAGTCACAGCAGACTAAGGGAGTCCTGTGTCCCTTCATTAAAGTAGGGAATTTTTTTCTCTTTTCATCCAGTGTCTAATATAAAGTTCCACCTTCATCAGTTTCTCAAGACAGAGGAGACAGAGAATTTCCAGTCTCCTTTGAGCTGAAGGACTATTTTCTCCAAACAGCTTCTTATGCTGTTGTCCAAGATTGTGTATAGAAAAGGGGGAGATGGAGGAGTATGTCCTTGGAGGTGTTGCTCTGACAGCTGCCTGGGGGCTTCTACTGCCTTTAAACTAAAGTGACTCATGTCATTGCAAGAGCCTGACTCGGTTGGATGGATTTAAAGGGCCATTGTTGGTCTTTGGTAAGGCTTCTCCATGGTCATCGTTATTTGGCAAGGACATCTGAAGAGGATGAAGCCTAATGGAATGTCAAGACCACCACACCTCTAGACTTGAGTTCACAAGACATTAGTTCAAATTCTGACTCTATTACCTGCTACTTGTATAATTTTAGACCAATCACTTCCTCTTTCTAAACCTTAGTTTATCTATAAAATGAATGAGTTGGTCAAATATTCTCCAAGTTTCTTTTCAGTCTTAATAATTTATGATTTCATTATTCCAGACCAGAGTGATTAGGCCACACCCCAAAGCAGCCAGCCACCAGTGAGCTGAGTAAATAAGGCCTGGCCCTAGCTCTGCTACAGCCCTTCATTTTTCTCTTTACTCTTTTCATGCTTTGGACCTGTATTAACTTCCTGGATTATCCTTGGATTGTTTTTCATCTTGTCTCTCTTCTAATTACCCAGACTGCACTTCTGGGTAAAATATCCTGTTTTGAACTTGGCCACCAGCCTGGTGCTTCCCCTATTATAAAAACTATGTTAATTCTTTGCTATAGTGCTGAATTTACCTGAAACATAACAGGGACTCAGAAGCACCTTGTGACCTGGGACTTTTTTGGGGGGTTGGGTTGCTTGGGTTCCTGATCCCTGAAGCCCAGAGTGTCTCCTTGGAGACTTTGGATACCCTGCTGATGTTTCTAGCCTTACCTTGATCTGGCTTTTGATCCCTGTGTCCACTGGGTATCCACCTGGCCCACCAGGTTCACTTTGACCTCAGTGTTTGTCTGCTTCACATGTGTGTTCATAAGAGTATGAGTCTCAATATAGAAATAAATTGCCCAGTTTCAGGGAGGAAGGATGGTCTTTCCTTCCCCATTCACTCCTTCCTCCCTTCCTTCCTTCTTTCATTCATCATTTATTCAATCCCAATTATATGCATCCTTTTGGGGCCCCCATCTGCAGGAGGATATAGAAGAGGAGAATAAGGAAGGAGAGGGGAGGCTCATGGGAGGATGTAGAGCTCGAAGCAATTTTAAACACCCCCTAACCCATTTCCTTCACTTTAGAAATGAAGAAAATGAGGCTCAGAGAAGAAAGGCAAGTTTCCTAAGATCGTATAGATAATAATTATCAAAACTGAAATTTCAAACCAGATCCTCCAAATCAAAATCCATTGCTTTCCCCACTATATGAGAAGGAAGAAAAAAAGAGAGAAAGAGAAATAAGAAAAGTCACATTCCTTTATAATTTACAAACCTATGACCAGGGTGAGTTTATTTCAGGAAAAGAAGGATAGTTTAATATTAGAACAACTATAAACATAACTGATCATATCAATAATAAAAACAATAAAATCACATTACTATATCAGTAGATAGGGAAGAGCCTTTAACAAAAAGTACCATTCATTTGTTTTATTAAAAGCAGTAAAAATCATATAAATAAATGGAACTTTCCTAATAATATAAGCAGTATTTTCCTAAAGCCAAGAGCCATCACAATTTTTGATACTAAAATCTTTCCAGTAAGATGGAAATGAATTTTTAAAATGCCTATTTTTACCCCTATTGTTTGATATCATTCTAAAAACGCTAACTACAGTAATAACACAAGAAAAGAAGTTTTAAAAATAGGCTGAGAGAAGGAAAATTATCTCTATTTTCAGATGACATAATTTTTTAGAGAATCCCAGAAATTCTACAAAAAAATAATCAGAATAATTAAAAATTTCAGTAAAGTCATGTTATGACATAAGCCCACAAAATCATAAGTCTTACTATATATTAGTAATAAAAGTTTTCAGGAAGAGATTTTTTAAGAATTCCATTCAAAATAGTCACAAAATGCACAAAATTTCTGAACCCTTCAAGACACACTCAGGACTTATACGACTACAACTGCAAAACATTTGTTATAGAAATTCAAGAAGATGTAAACAAATGAGCAGACAGTCATTGTGCATGTTCAGGTCATGCCAAAATAATAAAAATAACTATACTACCCAAATTAATTTACAAAAAAAATAAGGTAAATCAGACCCAGAAGCAATCAAGTATACTAGCTGATAAACAACTATCTGATATGCTAAAACACAAACAGCTGGGTTAAGGATTCCTTTTTTGATAAGAAATTGCTAGGAGAACTAGTTTGGCTCCAAATATATGACCTAAACTATAAAAGATCATACTACAAAAAGAGATGTATGGGAAAGATGCCTTTTACAATTATGAATTCTTGATCAAAGAAGGAATAGAAATATTCATACAAGATAAAAGAAACAATGTTCAGTACATAAAATTAGAAAGTTTTACATGGAGAAAATAAATTCAGAATAAATGAGAAGCTATAAATTGGGGAATAAAAACTTCAAAGCAAATATCTCTGATGGTCTATTATTCCAGATACATAGAGAATTGATGCAAATATGGTCGAACAAGAACTATATCCCAATAGGTATAGTGATCACAGGGAAAGAATGTTCCAAATCACCAATTAAACATATATATTATGGGCATAGAATATACATACAGAGGGGCAGCTAGGTGGCACAGTGAATAGAGCACTGGCCCTGGAGTCAGGAGGATCTGAGTTCAAATCCAGCCTCAGACACTTAACACAAAAACTAGCCCTGTGACCTTGGGCAAGTCACAACCCCAATTGCCCTTCAAAAAGCAAAAAAAAGAAAAGAATATACATATAGAACTATTTATAGTAGCATTTTTGTGGCAGCAAAGAACTGGAAGCAAATTGTGTACCTGTTGATTGGGGAATGGCTGGACAAACCATGTCATATGACTCTAATTGAAAATTATTTTCACCATGAAAATGACAAATACAAAGAATTCAGGAAAACAGGAATACTTGTATGAATTATTGGCAAGTGAAATGAGCAGAACCAGAGGACAATTTACACCGTGAGCACAAAAATAGAAAGAAAAACCACACTGAAAAGTATCAGAACTATCACAATGCAATGACTGAATTCAACTTCAAAGAACTCTTCCTGAAGCATGTCTCCTCTGCAGAGAGGTGGTAGATTGTAGTTACAGAATGAAGCATATGCGTCAGATGTGGCCAAGGTGTTCATTGTTATGCTTAGCTATCCAAATCTGTTGTGAGGGAGGGCTCTACTCTGAGGTTTAACAAGTTACTTGGAAATGACCACGGTGTAAAAAAAAAAAAAAAGCATCAACAAAATATTTTTAATAAAATTTATGAAGGACTTTATTCATAATAGTCTTGTGAGGGAGACAATTCAAGTGTTGTCATCTACATTTCATAGATGGGGAAGTGAGGTTCAGAAAGGTGGAATGACAAACCAGAAGGAGACAACATGGAGAGACCATCTGTTCCAACCACAACCTCCCACATTCTCCTCCTGTCATGTTCATGAGAAGCCCAGTTCCTTCTAGTGGAAGAGCAACTTTAGGCTTGGTGTTGACTGTTTAAAAGAGAGTCATTGAAGGGAGAGAAAAAGAAGGAAACACCAATAAAAAGATTGGGAATCTGTTTCTTCCTACTCAAAGTCCTGGATGAATCTTTGTAATATAAATGTCCTATCACAAGGACCAATAAAAGGGTCCTCAACTTGATGTAATCACCAGAACAAGGAAGACCTAGAACTCAACTCCAGAGTCTTCAGGAATAAAAAGGAGTAAACAAAAAAAATGGTACCAGAGATGATCAAGATGCAAACCTAAGAGAGAAAAATAATTTAAAAACACCTAAAACAAAAACTTCCAAGCAAAAAGCAGCTTGTCCACAAGAACAATTAGAGTTACTTGAAGACAATGATATAAGCTTTTCTAAAAATTTATTATAAAAGAAATAACTATGGGAGAAAGAAATGGGAAAAGATCAATAGCTTAACAGAAGACATATAAAATCTCACTCTTGTAATGAACTCCCTAAAAATCAAAATGGAACAAATGGAAATTAGTGACTCCAGGAGACAACAAGAATTTTTAAAACAAAATTAAAAGAATGAGAAAATAGAGGAAAATGTAAGATATTTCATATTTTAAAATTGACTTGAAAAATAGATCAAAGACAAATAAGAATCATAGGATTACCTGAAATCCATGACTAAAAAAAAAGAACCTGGATATGATATTTCAAGAACTTCTTAAAGTAAATTGTCCAGAAATATTAGGACAAGAGAGTAATGTGAAAATAATGAGAAGACACTGACCAAATCCTGAAAGAAACCCCCAGATAAAAACTATCATAAGTGCCATTGCTAACATCTAGAACTTCTAGATAAAAATTTTAAAAAATACTACAAGCAGTCAGAAAGAAAAATTTAAATATCAAGGAACCACAATCAAGATTATGTAAGACTTAGCAGCTATCACTACTAGAAAAAAAAGTGGGGAATGATATTAAAAGTGCAAGAGATAAGGGTCTATGAGGATTTCGAGTTAGAAAGGAGTTTAGACCTGACCTATTCTAATCTCCTTATTTTATAAATAAGGAAATTATTTTGTTCCAATAGTCCAGAGAAATGAAATGAAATCATTTGTCCCAGGTCACACAGCTAGTAACTGTCCAAAATGAGACCCCCAAACCACCAGGTAGCCTGGCACAGACCACCAGGGTTAGAGACTAAAGTTTCAGCAATAGGAGAGATGAGATTCTGATGTCTTTGCCCAGAGAAGTATCAATTAGTTTCACTGTACTAAAAGCCAAACAGCAAAAAATATGATTTTTGAAGAATAATAATTTTCTTGCTGACAATTATATCTCTCATATAGCAGAGAAAGTGACAAAAGAAACTATTTTGGGGGGTTTTCTTGCCCTACAGGGAAGGAATTGGTAGAAAATATCAGAATCTTGGAAGATCACACGTCATTCTATGGTTTGTGATAGCCATAGAGGGGAATACCAGGCATGACGTGTGTGTGTGTGTGTGTGTGTGTGTGTGTGTGTGTGTGTGTGTATGTGTGAACGACATATGCCCAGGACTTTAGGGAAGTTAGTTCAAATTTTCATAGAAATGAGATACGGGTTTTCCCTGGAATCACGTATATAACAAGGGCGCCCTTTTTCACCATTTGCATTTAAAAGAATATTAGAAATGGTAGCGATCACAATAAGACATATTAAAATTATATTCTATCAATAAATAAACATTTATTAAACAACTACTAGGTGCCAGGATTTGTTCTAGATGCTGGGCTTACAAACAAAACCAATACACACTCTAGCCACAAGGAGCTTACATTTTAATCAGGAAGACAATGCGTACATTTATAGATATATACCCAACAAATCTAAAGCAGATATTAGGTAACCTAGGGTGTGGGGGAGGCATTAGCAGCTGGAGGACCAGAAGAAACTTCATGCAGAAAATACTACAGAAGAAAAGAAGGAAAGGAAGGAAAGAAATAAAGGAGGAAAGGAAGGAGAGAAGAAAGGGAAGAGAATGTTACAGAAGAAAGAACAGAAGGATGGATGGAAGGAAAGAAGAATTTATCAAGCATTACTTGCCAGCACCAGGCTAACTGTTGAGCACTTGAGCTGAGTCTCAGTGGAAACCAGAGATTCCCAGAGGCAAAGGTGAAGAGGGAGTTCATTCCAGCCTGGGCATATGGGGGTGGGGGAGTGTGGGAGAGCCAACGTGGATTTACCTCAGTGCCCTTGAGAGGTCCCTGGACCTGTGACGGCACTGCCTCTGGGCTTAGGCGATGATGGCAAGGCCTCTCTCCCCCATTAACCCTCTAGGCACTTGAGGGACTGCTAGGCCCCCAGCTGACCACGCCTTCTTCTAAGAGAGAGGTACAACCGGGTCCACAAGGAATATCCTTGCTCCAGGTAGAGATCGCTAGAGTCCCAGGGTTAAGGTGTGCTTGACCTTAAAAGGCAAAAGGTGTTGTAATTGGCCAAGAGCCAAAATGGAAAGTGCTTGCATAGGATAGGCTATATATGTAGAAGAGCAGGAAATAAAGTTGGAGCTGCCCCCTGAGTTGCTGTGTAAGTGTGCTTTGTTCTGCTGGGCGCTCCCCGCCATGCCACGTGGCGTCCGGAAGGCCCCAGGAAAGGATCCGACGACAAATGGTGCCGAAACCCGGGACTCTGCACAGCGCTGGTCGCTGTTGGAGCCCCCCCTCATTAGCAGTTCGTATATCGCCTTCCCCCACTTTTGCCCCCTTTCTCTCCAGTACCCTATCTATAAGGTAACTCCTTAGCCAATTATACCCACACTGTGTCTCTGATGGCCTTGGTTCCCAACATCTATTTTGTCAAGCCTGACATTCTCTCTCCATACCTCGAGACTCCCCCCACTCCCCCATGTCTCTTGAGCAGTTGAAAACAAAACAAAACAAAACAAACAACTCGGTCTTCACGACCCCAAGAAGGAAGGATGGGCTAGTGTTTCCCCCTACATTTGGGGATCTGAGCCTAGATTATCTTAAAGCAAGTCTTACCTGGCCTCCATTAGCATCTATCTGGAAACCAAGCAAACATGATTTGTGCCTGGGGATTTCTAACAATCCTCTGTGAGCTTTTGGAATGTTCCTGTCAGTTTCTCTCTCTGTTCTGTTTTTTTGTGTGTCTGTGTGAATGAGTGTGTAATCTAACATCATGTAAGGTTTATGATAAATGCAAGTTTAAGACTATAGGAAAAGCAAGAAAGTTTAAGCATGTAGCAAAGAAAGAAGCATGGGTAGGAAGTTAAGATAGGGATGGTATTTGGTATTGAGAAGTGTGAATAGAAGTTTTAAGATCTTTAAAAGTTTGAAAATCTCCTCTTCATTCCACTTTGGCCAAGTGGAGTGAGGAGAAGGCGATAAGAAATAACGAGGGAATCTTCTCCCCTCAAATCAAAGAGGCAGGCAGATGAAAATGTAACTATTTCCTGTCTCACCTAAAAGAAGAAAAATCTGTGTATTAGACAAACAGGTAGTAATAATACTGCTGATATTTATTGTGATAGCTAGTTGTTCATTTAACTTTTTGGCTATTCTGGAAATATGCAGTGACTTATAGTTTCCACATTACTAATGATGAAGTGAATGTACACAGGGAATTGGAAAGGCATTTTGTAGAAGTCTTACTGAGCAAATGAGAAACTTGGGGGGAAAAAGGAAAGAAAAATATAGGGATGTGGTTTTCAAGCTTGCTTCATCTAAGGATGTATTTATGTTAATTTGAAGGTTTATGGATCACCACATTCAGCATCTATGTGAGATTCTAGAATGTAATTGATTTCTAGTGATAAGTTGATTGGGTATGTGGCATCAAGAAAATTTTAGTTCTGTGTAACTTCAAAAACTTGATTTTTAAAGTCACCAGATTGGTAATTCATTTGTTTTATTTCAAAGTTCAAATTTAAGAACACGATAATTGTTTATGATATTGTTACTGGTAAAAAGTTGTATTATCTATGCTGTATAAGAAGCAGTTTTCTTAGTCTTGGAGTATTGCAATGTGGGAAATCATAAGCTTCCAAGTCTGTCCTTGTTTAAAAGGAAGTTTCAGTTAAGACTGTTTAAAACTTGTAAGACTGTTAACTAAGTTATTTTGGCTACTGTTTTAATGTTAAAACCTAAAATTGTCAATTGATTACTGTATGTGGAAAGGAGGAGATTGGATGAAAACTTTATTCTGACTAGTTCTACCCATTCAGAACAGTCCTCCTGAATGTATGAGAATTGGCTGAGCAGGGGCATCATTATTAGCCCTTCCCCCAGTCTCTCCTCCTTAGAATTCATATAAATTTTCCTTATGTTGTAAAACTGCCAAATTCCCAAAAAAACTATCTCTATTAGGCAAGGTCTTTCAGCCTGTGCAAGGAACTTATTTAAGTGTAGTTTTTAATGAACCTAACTTGATAAGGAGTTGCAAAGATTAGAAGGATTTCTATCAATTGGCATTTAGATTTCAGAAGGAAAGATGGTAAATGGAATTCTTTACATTTGTGAGACCTGATAAATCTTCATTGCTTAGTGCAGCTCCATGAAAATAAAAATAACTAACTAGCTCTAAGCTGTGATTGGTAAAGCTTGTTATTTGAGGTAAAAGGCACTTGGGACCAGAACTAAATTTTATTTTGAGTTTGAATTTGGGTATAGTTGTCTGCATTAAATTAGTATCTCAGAGAAAATGCCACAAGCTACTCAGAGGGAATGTGATCCTGTACTGCTGATAGGTGGAAGTCTTCATTTGGTAAAGGCCGAAGGGACAATCTTAGTCTCTGTCTGGGATGGGATCCCTCCTGGCTCAGTTTACCCATGGGATTCCTTTGAAAAGGAATGTTTCCCACCTATTCCTGAGTCTAGCTATAAGATGGAACAGATACTGCATGGTTGGATATCTGTGACTTTACCTGAATTTAAACAGAGTCAAGGATGTTTTATCCTGTCATATTTGGAATGTCACATGTCCCTGCTTTTTTCCTTCTATAGCAAGTTTCTATGATCAGAGCAAGTAGTCAGTAACAGATATGGGTTCTTTCGTGTAAGCTTACTGGAAAATCTAATATTATTTTTCATTTGGAATTGGAACATGTGCAGAAAGTATGCAAATTGCTTAAGATCATTTTAAGTTTTCAACTAACTTTCTTCATAAAAGTTTAGTGATCAATTATAAATCTTGAAACTGTTTTAAAAGAAGGGAAAATACTTTCAGAAGAAATTTTCAAATCCCTACCGTAATTTTAAGAGGCCTATTAAAACTTTCATTTGCAAGATAAATTTATTGCTAAACTAATGTAATGAGTTGTGAATCAGAAGAGACCTTGCTGTTTTGATCTGAATTTGCAGTTATTCCATTATCTAAGCAAAAGTTAACATTTGTAACTGAATGTACATGTACAAGATTCACTTTCTGAAGTGTCTCTTTCTCCCAGAGTGAATATAATCAGAGGATAAACAAGCTTTGTGAAACAAGGATGTATGTGTACCATTTAGCTGTGAGGTTCAAGTCAGAAGCCTCTTTTGTTAAAGGCAGTACAGTTATGTTAGTAAAAGAATAAAGACTTATGAGGTATCTTGTCTATGTAGTATGTAGAAATATGAAGGGAAGTGAAATAGTCTGAGTAATGGCTTATGCTAGCCCATCCTCACCCCACTTCTGGTCAAATTTCTCTTACTTATTTTTGGCTCTTGCCTGCTTAATCTCTTTGCTAGGTTTATCTCTTCTAGGCTCAGTGCTTTCCATCTGCAGATGATTGCTCAGACTGACCAACGGTTGCCTGAAGCTGCTACTCATCACCCCTTGGATCTAGCATCGGCCAGATTCTGGACATTGGCCATGGACCCCACCCCTTGAATGATGGAACCCTGTGAGGCAGGGACAGCTCTACGCCCCTTCCCAGTGAGAAGCAGTTCGGGAAGCTGAGACCATCGCCCCTTGTCCCCAAATGATTTTGGGTGCCATCTGTTTAAGGGGGGAATGATGGGGTCCTTGGGATGTATATATGTCTGTAGTATCAATCTGTAACATCAGTCTGTAAACGGGGTGCTTTAGGATCCATGTCTGTAAAATCAATTTGCAAAACCAGTCTGTACAATCACATTTCCACCACCCCCCAACATCAGGGCATTGACTCTGCCCCTTCCCCCTGCCAGCACTCTGCCCAGAAACAACTCATGAACTGTTTATCTCTGCTTGAAACAATAAGGTACTTATGAATCCTTCACAAAACTATCTATAACCATTTTTAGCTTAGACAAATGTTTTGCTTGCCATTAAGCAACTCAGTGAATGGATCTCTGGGCCCTGGGATGCCCGGCTAAGTGAAGAATTGGCCAATTTTACCTTTGCTATCCTGCGCCTTAATGAAACACGCTATGCCCCTGTTCTCTCCAGTTCCTTTTTTAATGATATCTTCCATGAGTTCACTTCATGGTTTTCCCTCCCTCGCCTCACCCTAGGACTCTTGGGCATTTAGGGCCCTAAGCCGTAAGCTTGTGCGTACCTGCCAAGACACCTTGTTGGCCGTAAAGGCCCTTTCCGCTTCTATTAAAAAGGAAGGGGGATATGTGGGAGAGCCAACATGGATTTACCTCAGTGCCCTTGAGAGGTCCCTGGACCTGTGACGGCACTGCCTCCGGGCTTAGGCGATGATGGCAAGGCCTCTCTCGCCCCCATTAACCCTCTAGGCACTTGAGGGACTGCTAGGCCCCCAGCTGACCCCGCCTTGTTCTAAGGAGCGATGCACATCCGGGTCCACAAGGAATATCCTTGCTCCAGGTAGAAATCGCGAGATAAGAGTCCCAGGGTTAAGGTGTGCTTGACCTTAAAAGGCAAAAGGTGTTGTAATTGGCCAAGAGCCAAAATGGAAAGTGCTTGCGTAGGATAGGCTATATATGTAGAAGAGCAGGAAATAAAGTTGGAGTTGCCCCCTGAGTTGCTGTGTAAGTGTGCTTTGTTCTGCTGGGCACTCCCCGCCATGCCACGTGGCGTCTGGAAGGCCCCAGGAAAGGATCCGACGACAGGGGACAGGGGAGCAGTCAGTATAACGGAGATAGGAAACAGAATAGTTTGTGAGGAAAAGCAAGTAGTCTAATTTGACCCAAATATAGGATGTTTGTGGTGGATGGGAAGAGGTGTGTATGTAATAATATTGGAAAAGGAAGATTCGACCAGATTGTAAAGAGCTTGAAATACCAAATGGAGGAAAACATATTTCACCTTGAGTTAAAAAGAAGAGACCTGAGGGGGGAAGGAGGAAGCCACATTGCTAGACTTGAACTTAAGGAAAATCATTCTGGCAGCATTAAATCAGATGTTTCCAATGGGGAGACACTTGAGTCAGGGACACCAATTAGTCAACAAGCTTTTATTAAGCACCTACTCGTGCCAGGTACTATACTAGGCCCTGGGGATGCAAATACAGACAGAAATAATCATAGCCCTCAAGGAGCTTACATCTGTCTAGGAGGCAGGTACATACAGAGCATGAAGATAATTATTTAGGGAGGGTAGTAGCAATTGGGAGGGTGAAGAAAGGCCATGTAGAAAATGATGCTTGAGCTGTGTCTCTAAGAAAAAGAGTGACTCTTAAGAATCAAAGGTGATGAGGAAATGCATTCCAGACATGAGAGACAGCCAGCCAAAGGTTTGAAGAAATGATGTGCCATGCCATGTGAAGAACAGAAAGGTGGCCTATTTGGATGGATTGTAGAGTCCAGGAAAAGTAATGATGTATAATGAAGCTGGAAAGGGAGATTGTGAAAGATTTTTAAAAGCCAAACAGAGGAATTTGTATTTTGTACTATAGGCAATTGGGAGCCACTGGAATTTATTGAATATGTGAATAATATGTTCAGACCAATCTTTTAGGAAAATCACTTTGGCAACATTGTGGAGAATGAAATAGAATGAGGAGAGACTTGAGTCAAGGAGACCAATTAGAAGACTATTATAATAATTAAGGTGAGAGGGGGTGAGGGTCTAAACTAGGATAGAGTCCATATAAGAGAGAAGGAAGCATAAATAAGAGATACTATAAAGATAGAAACAAGATTTAGCAACTAATTGGATACATGGGCTGAGTAAGAATGAAAAATCAAGGATAACACAGAAGTTGCAAACCTGGGTGACTTGGAAAGATAGTGGTATCTGTAACAGCAAGCACAGAAGTAGTTCACATCTTGTTTCAACTATTGAATTAACACCTTGTTTCAGTTCAAGTTTCTTTTGAGCCTTGTATCAAGTCTGTTAAGAAACAAAATGTGTGAACCTCACAATTTGTGAACCCCAGAACTCATGAACTCCTGCAACAGGAAGGGGGAGGAGCTAATTAATGACCATATATAAGGAGAACCCCAGGCTGGAGACAGCAAAACTGAGAAGAGAACTCTTGCGGTGGTAGAGTCAAGGAGAAAACTTGTGGTATCCCGGCACTCTGTTTGTCTGCTCTGTCTGTGTTGATGTTTGTTTGTGATACTTTGTACAGAAGCCATGGGACCTTACTGGAAGCCCTGAAAGAGGATTTTCTGGTCGTATGTTTACATAAGTCCTGGAGGAGGGTTTTGGAGGTCCTGGGACTTTACTCATGATTTGTGCTGACCTCTTGGACCTTGTTTGTGGGTCTGTGTTGATTTCTATATTGACGATTTGTGTTGAGTTCTCAGACCTTGTCAGTGGGTCTGAGTTGATTTCACAGGCAGATAGTGAATTGATGATAGTGCTGGCAATGTGTATAAATATTATTGTGGCTCTGTTAAGCTTTGTCTTCCCAGAAACAGGAACTGTGAAGGGCTTGAGTTGCACTGGATATTGTGAGCCTCAATATGGAATGGGAACTGGATGAAGAACTGGACAAGGAGCTGGACAAGGAACTGGGAGTTGCCTGCCTTTGAACCCAGGTGACATTTGGAGCTGGGACCATGGAAGAGGAACCATGGAAGCTGAGAGTCAGCCTCAAGTCAAGCTTAAAGAAGACTTTATTTGGATACTGTGTGTTGACTGAGAAGATTATGATTTATTGTGACCTAGGGGTGGCTAACTTTGACTTTTGTACTTTATGATTGGATGATTGAGTTGCTAAGTGATTGATTGACTAAATGATTGTACTTTGTTCAGAACTATGTGACCACTGTGGTGAAAACTATGTGGCCATTTTAGTGATAAGTTGTTGAGTTATGATGTCATTGTGAATGCTGTATTTTTATTTTCTGTGATAACTTGTAACATTGTGAATGCTGTACCTTGATTTTCTGTGAATGTTTTGCTCTGATTTGTTATTGAACAGAGTATTCGCAGTACACATGTAATCAGAACCTTGAAAGCTGTTCACAGCAGCTGTCCTCTAGAAAGCTGCATGTGCTTGGCTTAACAGTATCTTCAACCGAAATAGGGAAGTTTGGAAGTGGGGTAGGTTTGGCAGGAAAGATGAGTCCTATTTTGAACATGTTGAGTTTGAGTTTGCTGCAGAATAGTTTGAAATATCCAGTAGGCAATTAGCCATATGGTACTAAAGGTTAGGAGAGAAATTAGGCAGTGTTGGAGATACTTATCTGGGAGTCATCTGCAAGGTGATGACAAACTTATTGGAGCTGATGAGGTCACCAACAGGAAAAAAAGTCTAGAAACAGAAAAGAAGACAGACCAGGACATAACCTTGTAGAATTCCCACTCTTAGGGGGACATGATATAGATGATTAGCCAACAAAGAAGACTGATATAAACCAGAATAGAAAAGTCCCATTAAAGTCTATAGAATAGAAAGTACTCAGGAAGAGGAGGTGACCAACAGTATCAAATTAAGCAGGACCCAACCAAGAATAACTACCATTGGGGCGGCTAGGTGGCACAGTGAGTAAGAGTGCCGGCCTTGGAGTTGGGATGACCCGGGATGGAAACCGGCCTCAGAAAATGAGCACCCACACAGAAATAATGACTAGCCGTGTAACCTTGAACAAGTTACTTAACCCCAATTGCTTTAAAAAAAAAAAAAGAATAACTACCATTTTCCCAATTATTTGAGTCTATCTTTATTTCCACAAAGTGTTTTGCAGTTATATTCATATACAAAGCTTACAAGTCCTTTATTCTATTAAAGTTCTAACATTTCCCCCATAGGATTATGCTGTTTTTCAGAATAAACTATTCTTTGCTGTAAACTTTTTTCTCTTGCCTTTTGGTATTCCAAACCTTACCTTTTTTTTCTTTTCTTCTCTCTCTCTCTCTCTCTCTCTCTCTCTCTCCTAATTGGAATGGGAAAATCAGGGCAATTGGGGTTAAGTGACTTGCCCAAGGTCATATGGCTAGTAAGTGTTAAGTGTCTGAGACTGGATTTGAACTCAGGTCCTCTTGACTCCGGAGCCAGTGCTCTATTCACTGCACCACCTAGCTGCCCCCCAACCTTACTTTTCAGTCTAGTAGTTGCAACATAGTCTTGTGTTATCCTAACTGACTCCTTTATACTTGATCTCTCTCTTTCTGGATATTTGTGGTATTTTTTTCTTTGACCTTGAAGTAACCACTTCGCTCTCTTGTCCTAACAGTTTGGGGAAGTTTTCTTTTATGATTTCTTGAAATATTGTTCCTAGGTTTTTCAGTTGGTCATGGTCTTTTCTACAATACTTTAGATCCTATTGTACCTCATCCTTGATCATGGTAACAGCAGCAAAAGCAGTGGTAGTGCTCAGTCACAGGACCTGCTTTCATCTCCCTCTTGGTTGCCCCTCAGGGAAGCAGATGAGCTGCCAGCCTCTGGTCATTCCCATGATTGAAGCCACTTGGGCGCAGAAGCACCTTTCTTCCACACACCATCTTGGCTGCAATTTTTTCCTATTCATTATAGTGATGACACCTGTTAAACCCTTGACCACTCTTTAATGCCCTTGCATACACATTTTTCCTTTTTTTGAGATTTCAGCTCTTCTCTTCCTCAAGGATGGAAAGTAAAAAAAATGTCTTTTCAGAAAAAAAAAAAAGCCAGAGTCCCATGGTTCCCAGAGGCTTGCATAAACAGGCATTGGAAACCTTACATCTTCTGGTAGACAGTGATCTCCAGTACCATGCTACACTGTGAATATGGTAGTATCAGTGGCAGAAAGGGAGGAGGCTTGCATTGACCTCACATCTATGTCTAGCTTCACTATGTGACTATATTCAGTTTCTAGAAGGGACCTTTCATCAGGTACCTCTCCCTGCTCTCAGCTCTCAACTCAACAATGCTGACCCTTCCCACTGTGTTCCAAGGTCAACACTTTCAGGTACTATGAGTCTTCTTAGTGGAACCATGCCTGACTGAAAGCAGGCAATATAACTAAATATTTTGCAATCATTCCAGCCTAATTGCTGACTCCAGTCAATTCCCCTAGACTCAGGATGAGCCTGCTTATTTTCAGGAAGGTTGTTGCCCTTCCTCATAAGGGTGTGGCCCCTTCCTCAAATCCTGACTTACAATTTTTCTTGTACCTTCCATCCTTGAGGGAAAGAGGAACTAGAATCTCAGAAGGCTAAATATTTGTACAATTTCATAATTCCAGCATTTTACATAGATGATAGTAGTAGTCTAACTAGTAGTATGGGAAGATTCAGCAGATTCAATTGTGAATCAGAAGACCTTCATTGATTTCTTGACAGTCGCTTACCAGCTGTAGTATTCTGAACAAACTGAGTTCAAGTCCCACTTGGTTATAAGACCCTGGAAAAAGCACTTAAACTCTCAGTGTCCCCAGGCAACTCACCAAGAAAATCAATTGTAGAGAAGGTGTAGACCAGCGTTGGTAAAAGTTTTAAAAAAAAGCCAAGGGGCGGGTAGGTGGATCAATGAATAGAGCACCAGCCCTGGAGTCAGGAGGATCTCAGTTCAAAACCAGCCTCAGACACTTAACACACAAACTAACCACGTTGACATTGGGCAAGTCACTTAATCCCAATTGCCTTCCAAAAAGCAAAATAAATGAATGAATGAATAAGTGAATGAATGAATGAATGCCCACCAATGTTGTTAGGTAAACTGTTTTTAGACAGGAAAATGATTAAGCAATGGGATTTCAGATATTATCATTTCATGTCACACAATCTATAGAAAGTGCTTTATTTGTCATTGACAAGTGTGGAAGGCTTTGAATACCAAGCTAAGAGGTCTGGGCTTAATTTTGTAGGCAATGGGGATCCAATGAAGGTTTTTGAGCAAGGGAGGAATATGAAAAAATAAGAGTTTTAAGGCCTCAACTTGTTTGTTTTGTGTTTCCTTTTCTGAATAATGATGAAACATTCATTTTGAGAGAGACATGTTCAAGTTCAGAGTCAACCTTCTGAAAGTCTGGTTGGGTCTGAAAGTCCTAGGTTCTATCAATCAGTCAGTGACAAATGAGCATTTAAGCATTTTCTATGTGCCAGGAATGGTGAAAAGTGCTGGGGATACAAAATGAGGCAAAAATATAATCCTCCTCCTCAAGGAACTCACATCCTAATGGGAGAGAGAACATGTTTGCAATTAAAGTACATTTTTTATACAGCCTGTCCCAAAAGTCTTAATGCAATTTAATGTCATATATGTATATATGCATGTGCACTTGCACACAATTGTTTACAGAGTAGATAAGATGTAATTTAAGGGTAGAAAATACTAGCAGTTGGGGAAAGTGGTGAATAGGAAAGGAGTCCTGCAGAAGTAGAGATTGGAACTGAGTCTTGAGGGAAGTCAGGGAAACTAAAGGGTGGAAGTGAGGCATGACAGCATTCCAGGCATGGAGGATGGTCAATACAAAGACTGCAAAGGAGAAATTAGACAGATTGGAGGAGAACCAGGGGAGAAGATTGTCATGAAAAAAACTTGAGATAAGAGATGATCCAAGAAAAGATAATCAGCAAAGTCAAATGATACAAAGGTCAGAAAGCATGAGGATTAGAAAGGGATCATTGTATTCCCTAACCACCCCCCCCACCCCCACACAAACACATTTCTGTCCTGGATCTCCTGTCCTGTTTTGTACATCTATTATTGCTGGAAACCAAACAGTTCTGAACCCCTCCCTCCCCACCCTTAGCCACACTTGGAAGTCAATTTCAGTTCCTCTAGACTCTCAGAACTGCCCCTCCCTCATTGGAATCCTCCCCTCCTGGGAAGATTTCCCCATCTCTTAGCCCAATCCCATTCCCAACAAAGGGCTGTTAAGGACAAAAGCTTCTAGGGAGCTTGGCCAGGGCACAGGCTGGGGAGAAGAACCTTAGAAGAGGGCGAAATTTTAGAACCTTGAATATCAGAACTTAAAGGACTCTTAGAACACAGACCACAGATCATCCTAACTTGAAGACACCATTTTTCCAAATTCTTCATTTTACGTGGGAAGAAAATGAGGCAGGAAGAAAAGAGTCTTCCCTGGGGGTACACAGAGACTCGATGGAAGGGCTGACCTGCCTCTGATCCCCCTATACCTGTTCTGCTAGCTTAGGAGCCTCAACCTCCTTTGTTCTTCAACTATTCCCATCCTGGATCTCAAAGAATCTCCTGCCCTGCTCTGCACATCTGGTAGTGCTAGAAATGAAGCAGCCCTGACCCCCTTTGTCCCCATCCATTCTTGGCTATACTTGGAAGTCAGTTCCTCCAGGCTCTCAAGACTGCTCCTCCCTCACTGGAACCCTTCTTCCTGGAACTGGCCCTTCTTGGATCAATCCCCCATTTTCTATCACAGCCTCACCCCAATAAAGTTCTAAGTAAGAACTGAAGGTGCTAGGGATTTTAGCTGGTACATGACCTGGGGAAAAACTCCACCCCCATTAACTTTCTTTATGCTGCTCAGATAGGACTGTAACAGAGGAGGGTTTGGAGCTGACTCAGAGGGGTAACCTGGATCAAAGTGAGTTGTCTTAGACTGGGCATCTGGGCACCTGGCTTCTGGGAACTCAGCTGTCTCCACGCATCATCCATCAGCTTCTTCTTATCACCCAAAGAACTTCCAATCTTCCCTCAGTCATTCAGAAAAGGAAATTGAGGCTCAGAGAGGGGAGAAAAGGTTCATGTTCAGGGAAGGTTCAGGTTCACCTAGAGAGCCAAGGGCTGGGAATAATAATCAGCCCCATTTCTATAGCCCTTTGAAGGTCACAGAGCACTATCCTCACAGCAACCCGGTGAAGGAGTAGTGGTTCCTCTACAAATGTGTTAACTAGAACCTCAATGCTACTTGACACTCCTTCTATATTTCCCTTGTTTACACACAAGCTTACACCCGATATTGTCTTTTCCAAAATTTCTCATGTTTACACACACACACCACACACACACACACACACACACACACACACACACAAAGAGCAGAGGAAGCAGAGAAGCTTGCCTCCTACTTTCCTGAGAAAATAGAAGCCTTTTGCATATCTTGCCTGCTCCACATTACATCCCTCTTCCCCATCCTTCTTTTGCTTCTGGCTCTAAAGGAAAGGTGGCCTCCTCCGTCTAGGCTAAGGCTAACCCTTGATCCTATCCCCTCAGTCTCAGAGTTGGTACAGTACCCTCGCCCCTGTGGGCCCATCAATGATTCCTCAAAGGTAGGAGTAGGTGTCCATCCATTTCATCATTTCAAAAGGCCAACGTTATTCAATGATGATCTACAATCTGACGAGAAGTAGCCATGGAGTTATGCCCTTCCTAGGTTCTTAAATGCTGAGTCACCATGTTCTAGGAGTCTCAAGAAGTTTTCCTAGAATGTCCCCAAAAGCCTATGTCAGGCTGATGACCTAGTATGACTCAAGATTTCTAAGTAAAGGAATGACATGGTCAAATTAAAGAAATTTATGGATTTCTAACAGGTCACCAAAGAGTATCTGAGGAGATGGGAGACTAGTCCTAACTTCTGAGTATAGTGCCAGGGTGAAAAAAAGTTTATTTTTTCCCAATTATATGTAATAACATACTTTAAAAAAAAAACTATAGTTCTAAATTCTATCCCTCCCTCCCTTTCTCCTTCCCTTGAGATGGCAAGCAATTTGTTATACATGTGCAATCAAATAAAACATTTCCAGATTAGTCACTTTGTTGGGGGGAGCCTCCCCCCAGAGAGAGAGGAAAGAAATTAAAAATAGTATACTTCAGTCTATATTCTCAGCAACGCAAAGATCCAAGACAATTCTGAAGAACTCACGATGAAAAATGCTATCTGCCTCCAGAGGAAGAACCAAAGGAGTCCAAATGCAGATAGAAGCATACTTTTTTACTTTATTTTTATTTGGGGGGAGGGGGGATCTGTGTTCTCTTTTGCAACATAGCTAATATGAAAATATGTTTTGCATGATTGCATATGTATAATCTATATCAAAGTGCTTGCCTTCTCAAGTAGGGCGAAGTTGAGGAAAAGAGGGAAGAAATTTGGAAGTCAAAAATTACAAAAATGAATGTTAAAAATTTTTACAGGTAACTGAAAAAATGAAATAAAAACATTAAAAAAACTTCTACTACTTACCTCACAGAACTGTTATGAAGAAAGTTCATTTGTAAAGCTTAAAGCATTATGGTATCTATTATTGTTATAGCCATTTTGTTATCCTGGGCCAGTAACCAAATGCTCTGATCCCAGGCAGTGTTTTCACACTCCCGTAAGGAAAATATAGAACACAGAACACTAAATAGCTGCAAGGATGGGTCTAACCTGGTGTGGGAGAGCCAACATGGATTTACCTCAGTGCCCTTGAGAGGTCCCTGGACCTGTGACGGCACTGCCTCTGGGCTTAGGCGATGATGGCAAGGCCTCTCGCCCCCATTAACCCTCTAGGCACTTGAGGGACTGCTAGGCCCCCAGCTGACCATGCCTTGTTCTAAGAGAGAGGTACAACCGGGTCCACAAGGAATATCCTTGCTCCAGGTAGAGATTGCTAGAGTCCCAGGGTTAAGGTGTGCTTGACCTTAAAAGGCAAAAGGTGTTGTAATTGGCCAAGAGCCAAAATGGAAAGTGCTTGCGTAGGATAGGCTATATATGTAGAAGAGCAGGAAATAAAGTTGGAGCTGCCCCCTGAGTTGCTGTGTAAGCGTGCTTTGTTCTGCTGGGCGCTCCCCGCCACGCCACGTGGCGTCCGGAAGGCCCCAGGAAAGGATCCGATGACAAATGGTGCCGAAACCCGGGACTCTGCACAGCGCTGGTCGCTGTTGGAGCCCCCCCTCATTAGCAGGTCGTATATCGCCTTCCCCCGCTTTTGCCCCCTTTCTCTCCAGTACCCTTATCTATAGGGTAACTCCTTAGCCAATTATACCCACACTGTGTCTCTGATGGCCTTGGTTCCCAACATCTATCTTGTCAAGCCTGACATTCTCTCTCCATACCCTGAGACTCCCCCCCTGGGATGTCTCTTGAGCAGTTGAAAAAAAAACAAAAAAAACAAAAAAAAAAACTCGGTCTTCACGACCCCAAGAAGGAAGGATGGGCCAGTGTTTCCCCCTACATTTGGGGATCTGAGCCTAGATTATCTTAAAGCAAGTCTTACCTGGCCTCCATTAGCATCTATCTGGAAGCCAAGCAAACATGATTTGTGCCTGGGGATTTCTAACAATCCTATGTGAGCTTTTGGAACGTTCCTGTCAGTTTCTCTCTGTTCTGTTTTTTTGTGTGTGTCTGTGTGAATGAGTGAGTGTGTAATCTAACATCATGTAAGGTTTATGATAAATGCAAGTCTAAGACTATAGGAAAAGCAAGAAAGTTTAAGCATGTAGCAAAGAAAGAAGCATGGGTAGGAAGTTAAGATAGGGATGGTATTTGGTATTGAGAAGTGTGAATAGAAGTTTTAAGATCTTTAAAAGTTTGAAAATCTCCTCTTCATTCCACTTTGGCCAAGTGGAGTGAGGAGAAGGCGATAAGAAATAACGAGGGAATCTTCTCCCCTCAAATCAAAGAGGCAGGCAGATGAAAATGTAACTATTTCCTGCCTCACCTAAAAGAAGAAAAATCTGTGTATTAGACAAACAGGTAGTAATAATACTGCTGATATTTATTGTGATAGCTGGTTGTTCATTTAACTTTTTGGCTATTCTGGAAATATGCAGTGACTTAAAGTTATAGTTTCCACATTACTAATGATGGGAATTGGACACAGGGAATTGGAAAGGCATTTTGTAGAATTCTTATTGAGCAAATGAGAAACTTGGGAAAAAAAGGAAAGAAAAATACAGGGATGTGGTTTTCAAGCTTGCTTCATCTAAGGATGTATTTATGTTAATTTGAAGGTTTATGGATCACCACATTCAGCATCTATGTGAGATTCTAGAATGTAATTGATTTCTAGTGATAAGTTGATTGGGTATGTGGCATCAAGAAAATTTTAGTTCTGTGTAACTTCAAAAACTTGATTTTTAAAGTCACCAGATTGGTAATTCATTTGTTTTATTTCAAAGTTCAAATTTAAGAACACGATAATTGTTTATGATATTGTTACTGGTAAAAAGTTGTATTATCTATGCTGTATAAGAAGCAGTTTTCTTAGTCTTGGAGTATTGCAATGTGGGAAATCATAAGCTTCCAAGTCTGTCCTTGTTTAAAAGGAAGTTTCAGTTAAGACTGTTTAAAACTTGTAAGACTGTTAACTAAGTTATTTTGGCTACTGTTTTAATGTTAAAACCTAAAATTGTCAATTGATTACTGTATGTGGAAAGGAGGAGATTGGATGAAAACTTTATTCTGACTAGTTCTACCCATTCAGAACAGTCCTCCTGAATGTATGAGAATTGGCTGAGCAGGGGCATCATTATTAGCCCTTCCCCCAGTCTCTCCTCCTTAGAATTCATATAAATTTTCCTTATGTTATAAATGCCAAATTCCCAAAAAAACTATCTCTATTAGGCAAGGTCTTTCAGCCTGTGCAAGGAACTTATTTAAGTGTAGTTTTTAATGAACCTAACTTGATAAGGAGTTGCAAAGATTAGAAGGATTTCTATCAATTGGCATTTAGATTTCAGAAGGAAAGATGGTAAATGGAATTCTTTACATTTGTGAGACCTGATAAATCTTCATTGCTTAGTGCAGCTCCATGAAAATAAAAATAACTAGCTCTAAGCTGTGATCGGTGAAGCTTGTTGTTTAAGGTAAAAGGCACTTGGGACCAGAACTAAATTTTATTTTGAGTTTGAATTTGGGTATAGTTGCATTAAATCAGTATCTCAGAGAAAATGCCACAAGCTACTCAGAGGGAATGTGATCCTGTACTGCTGATAGGTGGAAGTCTACATTCGGTAAAGGCTGAAGGGACAATCTTAGCCTCTGTCTGGGATGGGATCCCTCCTGGCTCAGTTTACCCATGGGATTCCTTTGAAAAGGAATGTTTCCTACCTATTCCTGAGTCTAGCTATAAGATGGAACAGATACTGCATGGTTGGATATCTGTGACTTACCTGAATTGAAACAGAGTCAAGGATTTTTATCCTGTCATATTTGGAATGTCACATGTCCCTGCCTTCTCCTTCTATAGCAAGTTTCTATGATCAGAGCAAGTAGTCAGTAACAGATATGGGTTCTTTCGTGTAAGCTTACTGGAAAATCTAATATTATTTTTCATTTGGAATTGGAACATGTGCAGAAAGTATGCAAATTGCTTAAGATCATTTTAAGTTTTCAACTAACTTTCTTCATAAAAGTTTAGTGATCAATTATAAATCTTGAAACTGTTTTAAAAGAAGGGAAAATACTTTCAGAAGAAATTTTCAAATCCCTACCGTAATTTTAAGAGGCCTATTAAAACTTTCATTTGCAAGATAAATTTATTGCTAAACTAATGTAATGAGTTGTGAATCAGAAGAGACCTTGCTGTTTTGATCTGAATTTGCAGTTATTCCATTATCTAAGCAAAAGTTAACATTTGTAACTGAATGTACATGTACAAGATTCACTTTGTGAAGTGTCTCTTTCTCCCAGAGTGAATATAATCAGAGGATAAACAAGCTTTGTGAAACAAGGATGTATGTGTACCATTTAGCTGTGAGGTTCAAGTCAGAAGCCTCTTTTGTTAAAGGCAGTACAGTTATGTTAGTAAAAGAATAAAGACTTATGAGGTATCTTGTCTATGTAGTATGTAGAAATATGAAGGGAAGTGAAATAGTCTGAGTAATGGCTTATGTTAGCCCATCCTCACCCCACTTCTGGTCAAATTTCTCTTACTTATTTTTGGCTCTTGCCTGCTTAACCTCCTTGCTAGGTTTATCTCTTCTAGGCTCAGTGCTTTCCATCTGCAGATGACTGCTCAGACTGAGTACCAACGGTTGCCCGAAGCTGCTACTCATCACCCCTTGGATCTAGCATCAGCCAGATTCTGGACATTGGCCATAGACCCCACCCCTTGAATGATGGAACCCTGTGAGGCAGGGACAGCTCTATGCCCCTTCCCAGCAAGAAGCAGTTCAGGAAGCTGAGACCATTGCCCCTTGCCCCCAAATGATTTTGGGTGCCATCTGTTTAAGGGGGGAATGATGGGGTCCTTGGGATGTATATGTCTGTAGTATCAATCTGTAACATCAGTTTGTAAACCAGTCTGTACAATCACATTTCCACCACCCCCCAACCTCAGGGCATTGACTCTGCCCCTTCCCCCTGCCAGCACTCTGCCCAGAAACAACTCATGAACTGTTTATCTCTGCTTGAAACAATAAGGTACTTATGAATCCTTCACAAAACTATCTATAAACATTTTTAGCTTAGACAAATGTTTCGCTTGCCATTAAGCAACTCAGTGAATGGATCTCCGGGCCCTGGGATACCCGGCTAAGTGAAGAATTGGCCAATTTTACCTTTGCTATCGTGCGCCTTAATGAAACACGCTATGCCCCTGTTCTCTCCAGTTCCTTTTTTAATGATATCTTCCATGAGTTCACTTCATGGTTTTCCCTCCCTCACCTCACCCTAGGACTCTTGGGCATTTAGGGCCCTAAGCCGTAAGCTTGTGCGTACCTGCCAAGACACCTTGTTGGAGGTAAAGGCCCTTTCCGCTTCTATTAAAAAGGAAGGGGGATATGTGGGAGAGCCAACGTGGATTTACCTCAGTGCCCTTGAGAGGTCCCTGGACCTGTGACGGCACTGCCTCCGGGCTTAGGTGATGATGGCAAGGCCTCTCGCCCCCATTAACCCTCTAGGCACTTGAGGGACTGCTAGGCCCCCAGCTGACCACGCCTTGTTCTAAGGAGTGAGGTACATCCCGGTCCACAAGGAATATCCTTGCTCCAGGTAGAGATCGCGAGAGTCCCAGGGTTAAGGTGTGCTTGACCTTAAAAGGCAAAAGGTGTTGTAATTGGCCAAGAGCCAAAATGGAAAGTGCTTGCATAGGATAGGCTATATATGTAGAAGAGCAGGAAATAAAGTTGGAGCTGCCCCCTGAGTTGCTGTGTAAGTGTGCTTTGTTCTGCTGGGCGCTCCCCGCCATGCCATGTGGCGTCCGGAAGGCCCCAGGAAAGGATCCGACGACAACCTGGAAAGAAAGAATTTGTCTTTTGTGAACTTTGAGGATGATCTCAGGTCAATAATTATGAATTTTTGATTTGATAAAGACCCTATATGTCAACTAAAGAATTAAATAGGTGAGGTAGTCAGAGCACCAAAACCTTTTAATTCAGTTAGGAGGTTCCCTGATTGGCTAAGGGTAAGCTGGGAAGTAAAGAATAAACCCATGAGCTCAATCTAGGTGGACCAATCACAAAAGAAAAATGGGGTATTCTGGAGAGGAAGACAATAATCTTGTCTGAGACTAGATAGATTTTATTTGTAATTCTAATTACCTCAACCTGGTGTATTATTTCTGTCTGTATGTTTTTGTCAACTCTTTGCCAGGAAGCACTATTACCTCACAACTAGGTGGTCCAGTAGATAGAATGCTGGACCTGGAGTCAGGACAACTCATTTTTGTGAGTTCAAATCTGACCTTAGGCACTTTCTGGCTGTATGACCCTAGGCAAGTCACTTAACCCTGTTTGCCTCAGTTTGCTCAGCTGGAGAAGGATGTGGCAAACCAAGCCAGTATCTTTGCTGAGAAAACCCCAAATGGGGTCACAAAGAGTTGGACACAACTAGAAAATGGCTGAATAGAATTATCACTCACAATACTCTTGCTTTCCAGGCATCTAGGTGGCACAATGGACAGAAAACCAGTCCTAAAGTCAAGAAGTCCAGACTCTGACACTTGACAGTTGTATAATACTGGGCAAGTCACTTAACCTCTGTTTGCCTCAGTTTCTCGATCTGAGAATAGGGATAATAATAGCACCTACCTCCAGGGTTACTTTGAGGATCAAACGAGATAATAGTATAAATTACATACATACACATGGGGCATAAATTAGAGCACTTAGCACAGTGTTTGGCACATAGTAAGCGTATATAAACGTTAGTTATTATTACTTGTTTTTACGTAATAGACAGTATTATTCACATTCCACATGATTACTAGGTTAACAGAACCCAGTCAAACAACATCATGGAATCAATTAAAAAGATAATTTAGTTGAAACAGAAGAGAAATTCAAGATACTACAAACATTTTCAGCACCTACTCCCCAAATAACAATCTCCAAGTTTAATGCCTAGAACTGGGGGGAAAGGTTCTCTCTCTCTCTCTCTCTCTCTCTCTCTCTCTCTCTCAGGATGTGTTTTTTGTTAACAAGCACACATAAGTTCTAAAATTTCTCCTGCTGCTTTTGCAGTTTCATGGGGAAAATCTGGGAAAGCAATCTCTAGTAAGATTCATCTCTAGGATTGGGGAAGGTCTGATAAAGCTTCTGACATAGCCAACCCTACATTGCCAAGCAATGAATGAAGTTGGAATGCATCTCTGCCTCAAGCATTCCCCATGCTTGCCACTTCTCTGCAATCTCCTTAAGTCTAGGAAGGTGCCAGAACTGTTGAGTTCCCAGAACCTTCCTCTTCCCTCCAGAAGCATCCTCCACCATAAGCCTTGCCTCTTGGTGTAATTGCCCTATATCATGAGTACTCAGGTTGATGGGAAGTGTAATTGGAAGTTTCTTCCAATGAGGGATTGCTTCCTGAGCTCAAATATCATGAGAGTGCAGGCAGATGGAAATATCTTCTTGTTTTTTTGCAAACAAACTCTCCATGACCCTACTCATGCGATTGGTAGAGGGGGAAAGAGGGAAGTGAGTGCAGTCTTCAGAGCTACAGGGACCAGCAGGAAGAGAATGGAGACTATGGGGAAATGGGGGAACAGGTCTCTGAATTGAGAGATCTCTGAGCAAATCATTTCAACTCTCTTGGCCTTTAGCGTCTCATCCATCAAATGGGGAGAATAATATTTGCACCATTACCTCATAGGGGATTTTGAGGAAAGCACTTGGTGTGACAGAGAGACAGAGCCCCAAAAGCTCTTGTATGAAGTGGAGATACAGCCCCTTCACATAGTCTGAGAGGGCAGAATCAGCATTAGAGTTCCAGCTTAAGGGTGGAGTCATGTTCATACTTCCCATTTCTACCAATAAATAAATGGGTCATGGGATCACAGATGTAGAGCCAAAAAGAATCCGGGAGGAAGGTGATCTGCCTGATGTCATCCAGCTAATAAGTGTGAGAGGCAGGGTTTGAAATGAAATCTTCAGACTCCAGATCCAGAGCTCTTTCCTCTGGGCTACACAGCCTGAACTGATAGAGAACCCATATTGACAGCGTCTGCTCAGGGAGCCCTGAGCCCTGTGTGACTAAAAGAACAAATGGAGGTTGAAACTATTGATTCCATTGCAGATGATCAGAAAATCTTCTGGTCCCAAGGTGAGCCCCCTGGAGCTGCACCCACCTTCCTGCAGCCCAGCTGCCCTTTCTCTTTTCTTTTTTTTGGAGGGGGGAAGGTAAGGCAATTGCGGTTAAGTGACTTGCCCAAGGTCACAGGGCTAGTAAGTGTTAAGTGTCTGAGGCCAGATTTGAACTCAGGTCCTCCTGATTCCAAGGCCTGTGCTCTATTCACTGCACCACCCAGCCGCCCCCCAGCTGCCCTTTTTCATCACTCTCCCCAGATGCTGGGATGTCCCAACTCTGTTGCTTTGAGACAAGAATTTTTCAATATCATTGTTAAATCACTTTTCTGGGAAGTTCCAATGCCAAAAAGCAAAAATCCAAAGCCCTAAGTTTGGCAGGCCCAGAATCATAAAGTTAGGAGGAATTCCACATGGGATCCCTATGTGGGGATCATTAAGCTGGCATGGTATTCTATGTCCCTGACAAATGGTCATGCAGCTTCTTCTAAGAGCCCTCCACTACCTTCCAAGGCGACTCATTATTCGGCTTTGGGATAGCTTGGAACAGTAAGAAGTTCTTCTTAATATTGAGCCCAAAACTACCTCTCTGCAATTTCCATTGATTGTTTCTAGTTCTTCCTTCTAGGGCCAGGCTGAATAAGCCAAATCCTTCTACATGACAGCCCTTCAGATATTTGAAGACAATTATAATATCCAAGCCCAGATCTCCTCTTCTCCAGACAAAAATAATATCCTCACTTTCTTTAATATAGTCCTTGCTACCCTCACTATCTTGGTTGCTTTATTTTGGACACATTTCATTTTGCTAATGTCCTTTCTAAAATGTGGGTCCTTCCACAATGTGGTCCCACTGTACCTTTCCAGTCTTATTTCTGACTCTTTGGGTGATGGAGGGGGGTATAAGCCAAGGGTCTTGGGTTCTTCCTCCTATGCGTCCTCCTCATCTTAGAGAAAGAAGGAGAACAGTGGCCTTCTTCTTTGGCCAAGTTTCCTGGAAATTTTCAAGGAACTCTTGGTTCTATTCTTCGTTTGTGGGGAATAGAAAAGTTGGACTTGTGTTCCCTGTTCTGGACATACTCTGCCTGAAGGCAAGGGTCAGGGTGCTCAATGTCCCCTGAGATCCCTCACATCCCAACCTACAAGTCCCAGAACTTCATTGATCCAAGTAGAATGCCAGGTCTTCAGCTTTCTCATAAGGAGGCAAAGCTCTCTCCTACTAAGAGGCAGGAGGTAGGAATTGGTGTAAGAGGGAAGAGGAGAAAAGAAATGGCTTATAAAAGCTACTATGAGGAGTTCAGTAGGGAGACTTTCAGTGAAGAATAAAAGTATTCCTATACATCAGTGATGGCCCAGTTGAGATTAGATAATGTAAATTATAGTAGTCAGTTGGCACAGTTTCATGCCTTCCTCCAACATTTGGTGGCTTTAGAGTAGAACCATAGAAAGTAGATGGTGGAAGTAACCCAGAGCTGGTGTTTAGCAAGGTGTGAGAAGTCATAGGACAACAGAGCAAGGGAATCAAGGTACAGGAAAGAGGCCAATTGAACTTCTTGACAGGAATAATAATACTTGTACAAGACAGAACATGGGCTCTTCACCTTTTGTGTGTGTATGTTGGGTGATAGAGTGGAGCCTCTGGAATTCTCAGAATTATAGTTCGAAGTGAAGATGTAATTCTTTCCTACCCAAGTTTATGAATCCCATGAAGTCTACTCACAGTCCCCTAAGTGGCCTGTAGATCTTAGGTTAAGAAAGCATGAGGGAGGCTAGGTGGCACAGTGAATAGAGCGCCGGCCCTGGAGGCAGAAGGACCTGAGTTCGGATCGGCCTCAGGCACTTAACACATGCAAACAAACAAACAAACAAAAACCTAGCCATGTGACCTTGGGCAAGTTACTTAATCCCAATTGCCGAATAAAAAAAAAAAAAGCAAAAAAAAAAAAAAAGAAAGCATGAGCTAGACTAGGCAATGCTGAAAGAGAACTAGACTTAGCATTAGAAAAGACTTGGGTCTGAATTCTCCTTTCAACAATTTTTTTTATTTTGTATCTGTTAATTATTAGAATTACTAAATTTAATTTTTTAAAAGTTTACTAATGTAACAGACTTCGGTGAATACAAGCATTTGCATATACAAAGAAACGCATGGAGTGGGAGGGTGAATTGTATATGAGGCCATGAGTCCCTACAATGTTCTGCTTGAAGGGGAGGGAGGAAATAGATAATAAATTTAACACAATGGTAAGAACAGCAACTACTTAGAACACCAGGGCTGTAATCTGTTTCAGTAAATATTGCTCTAGACCTGAATCTTTCTCCTTCTATAAGGCCTCTTCTCCAAGGCAAAGATGCGATTAAGCCGTGGGATGCATCCAATGGTCCACGGAGCCCTCATCCTCCTGTCCTTGGTCTTGGTCCTTTCCCTTGTGATTGTGACTGCTCAATGTGAGTAATTCCAAGAGTTTCTAGCTATTGAACTGACCCTATTTCAAATTGGGTGGAGTTTTGCTTTTCCCTGGGGGAGAGGGGTGTAGCTGTGGTAGCAGAAATGGTCAGGGAAGCACAGAACCCAGAAGAGTTAGAAGAGGTCCTAGAAGGAACTTGGAACTTGACCTGGGCCTTGGTTCTTGACTGGTGCAGGTAAGGGATAGAGGAGAAACCCACATCTAGGAACCCAAGACTCAGAATCAAGAAACTCAAACTGTCTCTATCTCTGTCTCTTTGTCTTTCTCCTTGTCTCTCTTTCTCTCACACATGCACACTGTGTCAAGTTAGAAGGAAGCTTATATAATATCTAGTCCAACCTCTTGTTTTTGGAGTTGAGAAAACTGAACCCCAGAGAGGTATTGAGAGGGCTGGACTAAAGAATCTTAAGTCCCCCTCCAGTTCTAAATCCTACAAGACATGATAGTGAGATTTAAAGAGCTCTTGGTGTGGAATCAGTACACCTGGGTTTGAATCCTGAATCCCACCCTTCCTGGTTGCATGACTGGATAAATCACCTAATCCCTCTAGCATAGAAGTCTCCACACTGCATACCCCTCAGTCTCTCTCCCCTGATCTACACTTTCCCGTCTTGTCTCTTCATCATCCTCACTCCAGAATTGTCAGCAGGGTCCTGAACTTTATGAAATTCACTCCTCTTACCCCACCCTCCCACTTAGGTGTGGTGGGAAAAGGTAGGCCCTGTCACTAATACCCTGAGTAACCTACCCTTCTCTGGGCCCATTCACTCCTCTGTAAAATGAGGTCATGGTCATTTCCATCTATCCCTCCATCCCTCATCTCTTCCCTAGGGCTCTTGTGAGGATCAGAGAGCCATAGAATCTGAGAGCTTGAAGAGACCTTGGAGGTTGTTTTGGTCAGCCCTTACCTGAAGAAATGGACAGAGTCCTGACCTTGAAGCCAGAAGACCTAGGTCCCAATTTCATTTCTCCCCCTTCACCAGCACTGTGACCTTGGAGAAGTCTCTTCCCTTTCTAAGCCTCAGTTTTCTCATCTGTAAATTGGGGAATTGGATGCTAAGACTCCTACCTCTAATCTTCTTTGAGTCTGAAATAGAGAATAACAGAGTGTTTGGGAAACTACAGATCAGAGTATATAAGGAAAGTATCACCAAGCAATACCCAGTTCCCAACTCTCTGATCCAAGAGCATTGATTGGGTGATCACTACCTGATCAAAAGAATTTTGCTTTCAGTTTCTGCATATCATCTTGTCATTCTTCTGTCCTCTTGATTGGGTGACTCGAGCACAAGGCACAGTGACCCTGGGAGAGGGAGAATATCTGAGTTTTTCATGGCCCATCCTGTGGGAGCTGGAGAGAGGGACCAAACCAGTCTCGGTTAGCCAGTCTGTCTATTCAAGTGTAACCAGTTCATGAATTGGGTATTGGAAAAGAAAGTGAGTACCCTCAAAGGAGCAGAAACCAAGGTCCGGGTCTCATCCTGGCTGTGCAATTTCTGGTAGTGGAAACAGAATGTCACATCCATTGTGTTGTTACACCCATTGGGGAGGTGGGGCTACAAAAGGAGACCCAAGGTCTTTTCCTGAATAGGAATCATATCCCTATCCCTTCTTAAAGTCCCAACCAAGGAGGGGGTTAGGTCATTACTTTTATACTATTTCTCTTCAAAGACAAGAATTTCCCTGACTGACCCCTGGGGATCTTCTTCCCATCACACAACTACCCTCAGAATGTGATTCCAGGTTTTCAGGCAAAAAAGAGTATGACCCTGGAAATCAAGACCCTGAAGGACTCTTTGGAGAAGATCAATACCACCTACAATGTCCTGAAAGAGCAGCATGGTGAGTCCCCGCTTTTATGGTCCCTAGTGGGAAAACCTCACTCAGAACTCCCTATGCCCACCTTTGATTGTTCTTGCTGCTACAGTTCCTCCCTACCCCCAAAATAACTATGTATACTTGCATGTGCCTCCATGCTCTCTCAGGTAAGTCATTTTCATGTGAATAAAGTTCTTACATAACTAGATAGAGCAACTGGGTCACCCCAACTTGCACATGGATTATTCACTCAGATAAGCTTCCTCAAGTTCAAAGTATTTCTGCATATACTTGAAAACTATATCTGATGAACCCCCACTATTATGTTTATCTTTACTAATCAGCCAGAGGACACAAGTGGTTCAAATCAAAGGTATTTTAATGAAATAGTAGAAAGATCAGCAGTAGAACATTTTCTCCTAGAGTACATCTCCCACAAACATACAAACCATCCATGGAAATGAAAATTCATTTAGGGAATATGCATGAAGGGACATACCCACAGGGAACATGTGTATCTAAGGTCCATTTGTATACAAGCAAGCCACACCTATGACAATGCAGGGCTATCCATATCTCCTGGTGATGCATCTTTGTAGTTGCTGCTTGAACTTGCTATAAATTGGGTCTCACAGGCAATGCTCCAGAGATCTCATGGTGACCGCAGTCTATCACTAGCACTGGTGATCGTTTCCTTGGTGCTACTAGGCACTGACCTGCTGGATAAGTGGTTGCAGGACTTCCCTCTTCTACCAACTTGTGATTTTCAATAGGAGTCCCCATCTGAGAATTTCATGGCTTTTCTTCCAAATGAGAAGTGGGTCTTGCCTCCTCTCTTTAGGCTTATGAAGTTTCAGTAAGGAACTGACATACCTATTCCTCAGAATAGGAGAATCCTCAGCTATTTTCTTTCATAAGAAGAGGAAGCTGTTAGACCCTAGAGGTATATAATGGGGGGGGGGGGAATAGTACTGATTATAATGAACAGCACTCAGGTTTCATATAAAGTAGGCTGAGATGGGGATGGGAAATGTTACCTACATTAGTGCCAATATGGTACCTGTAGATTTCTCAAACTGTAATATATTTTTACACTTTAAAGAGCCCTAAAGCCTCTTCCAGTCTGAAATACTGTGAACTTCTTACCCTCTCTCTGCTAAGAATTTACTCCCTTCTCTCATCTCTCCTCCTTCTCCCAAGGGAGTCTCATGAAGAAAGTCTCCAAGAACTGGAAAATTTACAATGGGAGTGTATACTACTTCTCCTGTGATAGCAAATCCTGGGAAGAGGCTGAGAAATTCTGTGTATCCCAGGGTTCCCACCTGGCATCTGTGACTTCTGTGGGAGAACAGGTAGGTGCACCCTCATAATTTGTGATCTGGATGTTAGGTGAGGGATCAGGACAACTGGCTTTTAAATGCCTAGAAACTCCCCAATCCTAGTACAGGACAGAGAAACAGACTCCTGTCCCCAGGGGGGTCATTAACCTGGGATCATTACCTGGGGTCCTCAGCACCCCTTCTCAGGGGACCAGCTCAGTCTCTGCCCTTCTCATCCTCACTCCTGTCATATTGTTCTTCCTTGTTCTGGGGCAGGGGCAGCAGTCATACCTAGATAGGAGAGTACTATGTCCTATCAGCCCCACCCATACTCCCTCCCCCATACTTACCACTGGAAATACTCAGAGACAGACACAAATGGGCCAACAAATGCACACACATACGTGCATGCACATATTAATAGCATGTTTTCTATCAAATTGTTCTGAAGGAATTTCTTTACAAGACAGTGAAGGGAGAGAGACATTGGATTGGGCTGAATGACAGACACATAGAAGACACGTGGACCTGGGTGGATGGGACTATTTATGATGCAGTCCAGAGCAAAGGGTAAGTCTAGCATTTCTGGTCCTCCCCAGTCCTTCATTCTCCAGTCAATTAAACTGAGATTCCAGGGACTTGCCCCATTCCCACCTTCTAAGAACAACTCAAAGGTAATGAGGGGAGTTGGAGTCCAGTCCTGACTATGACAATGGCTGGTTAGATCAGTGTGTGTGTGTGTGTGTGTGTGTGTGTGTGTGTGTTTATTCAGTGCTGCTTTATTCAGAATAGACAATAAAGCACTTATGAAAGTTGTTTATGTCTGAGGCTCTCAAACACTCTCCAATACTGATGGGGTAGAGTCTCAGGTAGAGACACAGCCCTAGACTGTTTCAGAAAGAGTTAACATTACATCACAGACACATATAGTCCTTCCTGTAAATTTAACCCAAGGGCACTCATTGGGGAGGCCCCAAGAACATCCACAGCTGTTCTCTCCAGGGCGTAAAGAAACCCACATGGCTCCCTTAGCCACCTTGCCAAGGGTAAGAAAAACATAAACCAAAGAGAAGACTTAGAGGAATCCCAGAAATGCAGCTGTGGCCCCCCTGGACTCTCTAGGCTTCCCTGGGTCTGAATCTCTCTGGGTCTCCACAAGCCTGCCGCCAAAATGGCCAATCTATTAACTAGTAAGAGTAGGCTCAACTATTCCTCATCAATAACCAATCAACCAACAAGCATTTATTAAGTACCTACCACATTCCAGACACTGTGCTAGGGGCTGAAGATTAAACATAAAGAAGGAAACAATTCCTATTCAAAAGGACTTACATTTTCATGAATGGGGACAGAGACAAGTACATATTATACATATACATATATATATACATACACACATATGCACACACATACATATATACATACATACTCAAAAACATATATAGCATAAATATAAAGTTAGCAAATACAAATATATATGAAAAGAAGTTAAATGCAAGGTAATTTAGGAAGGAGTTGGAGAAAGGCTTCATCAGAAGATGGAGCCTGGGCTGCCTCTTAAAGGAAGAGAAGGATTCAATGAGCCAGAGGTAAGGAGGAAGTGCATCCCAGGCATGAAGGATAGCCAGTTTAAAAGGCATAGAGATAAGAAATGGAATGTCATAAATGAGGATCAAAGGTCATTTTGACCAAATCAAAGATTATGGAAGGGGGGGGCACTTCTATCTAGTAAGACTGGAAAGGTCCACTGGACCCCTGTTGTGATGAACCTTAGAAGCGAAACAGAATTATATTTGATCCTAGGGGAAATAAGTGCAGCTAAGTGGTATAGTGTATAGAGTGCTGGGGTCTGGAATCAGGAAGACTCATCTTTGTGAGTTCCAATCTGGCCACAGACACTTATTAGCTGTGTGACCCTGGGCAAGTCACTTAACCCTGTTTGCTTCAGTTTCCTTATCTGCAAAATGAGCTAGAGAAGGAAATGGCAAACTACTCCAGGATCTTTGAGTTAAAATACACAATCACACAACAGGAGGAATAGGAAACCACTGGCCTTGGTTGAGTAGGGGAGTCACATGGTAAGATCTAGACATAAGGAAAATTACTTTGACAGCAGTGTGTAGGAGAAACTTGAGTCAGGGAGAGTAGTTAGGAGATTGTTGCAATAATCCAGGGATGAGGTAATGAGGACCAACACCAGGGTGGCAGCTGTGTGAGTGGAGAGGAGTAAAATGCTAGAGATGTTGTAAGGTGGCAAGATTTGGCAACTGATTATCCCCCACAACACACAGCTCTGATACTCTAATAATGGCAACTCAGCTCAGGTGCAAATGGTTACACACACACACACACACACACACACACACACACACACACACACACACACACACACACACACTCACGCACACATGCACTCACTAACTCAATGTTTCAAAGTTCATTGCTATTGCTGGCCGTGATTCTGGCCCAAGTAGTAAGTGTAACCAGATTTAGAATCAGAGAATCTGCATTTGAATCCAAAACATGAGCTGGTGTGACTTTAGACAAGTCACCTTCCTTTCCTGGGCATCAAATACCTAATCTGTAAAATGGAAGGGTTGGGTTAGAGGATATCTAAACTCCATCCCTCCCCCCCAACCCTTCCTGCTCCTAGCATTCTGTCAATCTGCTCCAGGTCCAATTTCTGTCTTCCCTGCCTAGTTTGTGTTTACTCTTTAGGTCTTCTCTATGCATCTTAGAAACACAAAATGAGTTGGAATGAATTTCAGAGGTCAATGAATCCACTGTCCATGAACAGCAATCACTTCCCAGAATATCCCCAATAAGTGACGATCTATTTTCCACTTAAAGATTCCCAATGATGGGAACTCACTTTTTTTAGAGGCAATCCATCCCAACCTGGGACCACTCTCATTGTTAAGAGTTTTGTTCTTAATAATAATAACAACATTTATTTAATGTTCTAAGGTTTACAAAGCAATTTACATAGACTATTAAATTTTATCCTCACAACCACTCTGTCATAGAGGCGCTGTTATTATTCCCTCTTACAGATGAAGAAACAGGCTGACAAGATTGTGACTTGCCCAAAGTCACACAGCTAATAAGTGTCTGAGGCTGGATTTAAACTCAGGTCTTCTTGACTCCCAGTGCTCTGTCCACTATGCCTCCTACTTCCACCCAGTGCTCCTAGTTCTGTTGTGTGAGGTCAAGCAAAACAAATTAAATCCCTTGCCCACATTAAGAACTTCAAACACCAGAAGATAGAAATCAAGTTATCCTAACAAAACAATAAGATTCTCAGCCAGATATTGAAAGGGTTCATTAATCTCAATCTCTGGAATGACTCCCTGTCTACCATCCATTATCTAGATTCTGGATGCCAGGACAACCCACCAACTACCAGGGGAATGAGCACTGTGCTGAAATGAAGATGGAGGCTCTCACTGCCTGGAATGATGAGAACTGTGAATTAACATACAAATTCATCTGTAAGAGTCCTCTTGGGCCATCAAACCCGGACTTCTATGGGGGTATCTGAGAATTCCAGTTCTGCACCTAGAGCCTCTTCTGGGATCCAGCCTCATCAGGCACTCCCAGGTTTTCATCCTATGACACTGCTGGCAGCCTTGAGAAGCTGCAGGGTTTTCAAAGCTTGGAACAGAACTCGGACCCAGGACTCCTGCCCCCAATCCTAAAGCTTGTCCATTGTCAGTCCTCCAACTTCCCACCCTCAGCCATAAAGTCACAGGATGTCAGAGTCATAAAAGACCTCAAAGATGAAACCCAAGTTAGTAGGATACCCCTCTATCATCTCCATCTCCTGGAATCCCTAGCACCCTTCTAAGTACAGCTGGCTGAATGCCTACTCCTTGAGACCTTTCCTGATCCTCCAATTGCTAGCATTCTCTTCCTCTTAGAAGCACTTTGAATTACTTTGCATATACTTTTTACTTATTTTTTACATGTTGTACTTCCCCATTTGAATATAAGCTCTCAATGCCCAAAAGGCTATAAAGCTGTATGATCTAGCAATACCACTACTAGGTCTGTATCCAAAAGAGATTTTTTTTAAAAAGAGGAAAGGACCTATTTGTGCAAAAATATTTATAGCAGCTCTTTTTGTGGTGGCAAAGAATTGGAAATTGAGGGGGATGCCCATCAATTGGTGAATGGCTGAACAAGTTGTGGTATATGATTGTAATGGAATGTTTGTTACTGTGCTATAAGAAATAATGAGCAGGTAGATTTCAGAAAAACTTGTGAAGTGGCTAGATGGCGCAGTGAATAGAGCACCGACCCTGGAATCAGGAGTATCTGAGTCCAAATCCAACCTCAGACACAACACAAAAACTAGCTGTGTGACCTTGGGCAAGTCACTTAACCCCAATTGTCCTCCAAAAAGCAAAAAAAAAAACCAACAAAAAACCCCAACTTGTAAAGACTTATATGAACTGATGGAAAATGAAGTGGGCAAAACCAGGAGAACATTATTCACAGTAACAACAATACTATACAGTGATCAATAGTTAATAATTTAGCTATTCTCCACAATACAATGCTTCAAGACAATTCCAAAGGACTCATGATGAAAAGTACCATCTACCTCCAGGGAAAGATCTGATGGAGTCTGAACGCAGGGCAAAACATACTATTTTTCACTTTCTGTATTTTTTCCTTCGGGTCTGTATCTTCTTTCGCAACAGAACTAATATGGTAACATTTTTCATGATTGAACACTTTTACCTATATCAAATTGCTTACTGTCTCAGGGAGGGGGGAGGTAAGGGACAGAGAGAGAAAATTTGCAAGTCAAATTTTTAAATGAATGTTTACATTTTTCTTTACATGTAACTGGGAGGATAATTAAGTATTATTTTTAAAAGAATATAAGGTCCTTGATGACAACACCTGTTTCATGTAGCCTTTGTATCCCAGCACCAAATATGCCTTGCACATGGTGAGCTCTCTTCCTAGGTGTTTGGTGAGTTGAACATCCTTGACTTATTAATCATACATCTTCTATGTAGAGAAATTCCTTCCAAAGCAACCCATTCAGATTTGTACAACGTTAACTGTTGAGGAATGTTTCATTATATTGCTCCTAAATCTGCCTCTGGAACTTCCCCCCATTATTCCCAATTCTGCCCTTCAAGGCCAACAAGAACAAGTCTAGTCCCTTTTTCCCCCATGAAGAATGATAAGAAAGGAACAGTTGCCCTACCCTCCAGCCCTACCACCAAATGTCCTTGGTCTACTCACTCTTCCTTCCTACAGTTTCTGGTCCTTTGGTCCATTTTCCCATACCCTGAGGCCCACAACCCTCCACTATTGGTCCTTGAGGATGCTGCAGCAGCTTCATATGCTACTGGCCTCACCTCCTCTTTCCCTGAGAATATGGAGTCTATAGGTAATGAAGGGACCTGATGATACAAGAATCAGTTGAAGGGACTGGGGGTGTTTAAACTGCCCTCAGGGACAGATACTTTTGCTCCCTTCATGTTTCTGAAGGGCACAGGTGAAAGATTAGACCTTCTGCTTGGCTGCAGAGGGTAGAACTAAAACCACTGGGAAGAAATGACAGGGAGGCTGTCTTGGGCTCTGTGTAAGGAAAATCCTCCTCAGTCAATAATAGTCAGTAAAGAAACATTTAGGCACCTACTATGTGCCAGATACTCTGATAAGTACCAGGGATACAAAAAGAGGTAAAAGACAGTCTCTGCCCTCAAAGAACTCAGTCAAATGGGGGAGAGAAAAAGCAAACAAATATATACAACCAAGCTATATATACGGTATAAATAGGAAATAATTGACAGAGGGAAGGCATTGGGATTAGGAGGGTTTGAGGAAAGCTTCCTGTAGAAAATGGAATTTTAGTTGGGACTTCAAGGAAGCCAGGATCAGTAGGTGGAGTGGTGGAGGAAGAGAGATCTAAGCATGAGGGCAACCGGAGAAAATGCCCAGAACTGAAAGAGAAGGATCTTGTTTGTGAAACAGCCAGCAGGCCAGTGTCATTAGATCAAAGAGAATGTCAGGGAATAAGGTGGAAGAAGACTAGAAAGATGGGAAGGGGCTAGGTTGTGCAGGGCTCAAATTTCAGAGGGTAATTCAAATGGTGCACAGATGGCATGAGCTTTGTCAAGAGGTAGGCAGGCAACCCCCAGAGGCTCTGAGGATCTAGAGGCCAAGGCCAGGGAGCCACCTGAGGAACATAATCTAGAGAGATTTACCTAGTGGATGGATGGACCCTGTGACCACTGATGTCACAATTCTGGGATTCCTGTCTGTGTGGTAGCTTCTAGAACATTCTTAGGCCTCAGATCCAGAGACCTTTGAGTGTATTACAGACCCCTCTGGCAGTCTGGGGAGTCCTAGGGACCCTTTCTCAGAATTACATATTTAAATGCATAAAATAAAATACATGCAGTTACAAAGGAAAGCAATTATACTGAATGACAGTTATCAAAATACCATTTAAAAAGCAATCCTACAGTCCCCAGGTTGAAAACCTTTGTCCAAGAGGATGTTCACATCAGTTGGAAGATCTGAAGAAGCAAACACCTCCTGGACATTTTGTACCTGACTTTACATATTCGAAAAGCTGCTATGTGAAGGGAGATTCCATTTTTTCTGTTTAGCTCCAGAGGGCAGTACTTAGTAGGCACTTTAGCCGTGGAGTAGAACTGGATGGAATTTGCAGGAAGGCAGATTAACTCCATGAAAAGAAAACCTTTCCAAAAAATGAGAGCTGTCCGAAAGAGCAATGGATTTTCTCCTATGGTGGTGAGCATACCCATAGGTCAAAGTGTTCAAGCAGAGGGTAGAAGAATCTTTGTCAGGGGTGTCAGATCAGGTTAAGGCTAGAGTAGATGAAATGGCCCCTGGAGCTCCCTTTGGGCTCTGAAGTCTGTGGAGATTTCTGTTAAATCTGTTCATGGTCCCCTGGGAACCAAGCAGCTTAATGAGGAGTTTCAATCCCCCACTGTCCTCTCATGGGACAGATAAACCCCCTTTTCTAGGGAGGCAACAGGGAACTCTGGATCTGAAATGAAGGGAGCTGAGTTCTATTCCTGGCTTTGACCCTACCTAGCTAAATAATTTGGGGCAAGTAACTATGCCACCATACCCCCTCCATTTGTCCATCCATAAAATGGGCATAACAATACCACCCACCTCACAGTGTTATTGTGAGGATCCAATGAGATAATAATAATCCTGACAATACCTAATATTTGTATAGTGCTTACTATGTGCCAGACACTAGGCTAAGCATTTTACAAATATTTGATTCTCAAAACAAGCCTGGGAAATAGGTGCTGTCATTATCCCGATTTCACAGATGAGGAAACTGAGGTAAACAGAAGCTAAGTGACTGGTCCAGGGGCACGCAGCTAAGATGTGTCTGAGGCCAAATTTGTATTCTGGTCTCCCTAACTCTAGGCCCATGCTCTCCGCTGCACCACCTAGATGCCCCATACTACCTGTGTAAAGTGCTTTACAAGGCTTCCCCTCAGTGCAGCCGAGTGAAGTCTAGTATTTTTCAAAGTAACTTTACTCAGAAACTGAGACCAAAGAGAACTCAGCACTGATCTCTGCAGTCCCCTTACTATCCCACCTCATGACCCAGTCCATCCTCACCTCCTCTTCCTGCTGGGGCCCCTTGCCTCCACCTAGCACTTTCATTTCTGATGCTGACTTTAAGGAAATTTCAACAAGTGGTCACGCTAAGCAATGAAGGTCCTCGTGTAAACTCTATTGCCTTGACCCCCTGAGTCCTATCTTGAGGGAGGAGGATCATGTTTTTAGGCACAGTTTGGGCTTGGGTTTTCCTGAGAGATCCCTTGGAGGGAGGGATCTCTCTCTCTCTCTCTCTCTCTCTCTCTCTCTCTCTCTCTCTCTCGTTCTTTTTCCCCTCCTTCTCCTTCTTCTCCTCCTTCTCCTTCTGTAATGTTAATGGAAAACAAGATCTTCCCCACCCAGTAATAGGCCTTACAAGCTGCCCGTTAAGGGAAGCTTTCTAAGGTAACGCTTGCTTGTAGGAAGGCTTTCACACCTTTTGCTAATTTCTATTTAGGCACTGAGTCAGAAGGGTTGTGATGCCTTCTGACTCTGAGAAGTCTATACATATTCTGAGCTGAGCTGATATTTTGCTTTGGGGGCTCACTTATGAGAAGGTTCTTGTGATTATCTGGTTGAGATTCTGAGTGGCTATTTGTTCAGAACTCCTGGACTACTCAGATGTAAAGGTTCTCTAGATCTAGGTATGTATATAAAGTGTATAGTTGATCCAGGCAGTCAGAGCCCTGTCTGTTGGTCTTTATTTCTCTACTTGTATTTTCTCTGAAGTTCAGGGCGCTAAATTTTCCCCTGAACTAGTGAATGTAATTTAAAAAGATTGTTGACCCCTTAAACAGCTATCTTTCCTAGTAAAGCAGATCTAAGAACCTGCACTAGTAGCCATCCTGGGGATGCCAGTGTG
This sequence comes from Gymnobelideus leadbeateri, assembly GCA_011680675.1. NCBI lineage: Eukaryota > Metazoa > Chordata > Mammalia > Diprotodontia > Petauridae > Gymnobelideus > Gymnobelideus leadbeateri. The sequence continues at coordinate 193,989 of WOXC01005075.1, forward strand.
GTTGCCACTACACCTTCTCCTTCTTCTTTTCTCTCTCTTTTTCTCTCTCCTCCTCCTCCTCCTTCTCCTCCTCCTTCTCCTTCTCCTTCTCCTTCTCCTTCTCCTTCTCCTTCTCCTTCTCCTTCTCCTTCTCCTTCTCCTTCTCCTTCTCCTTCTTCTTCTTCTTCTTCTTCTTCTTCTTCTTCTTCTTCTTCTTCTTCTTCTTCTTCTTCTTCTCTCTCCTCCTCTTCCCCCCTTACCCCTTTCCTCTTTCTCTGACTCTCTCCTCCTCTCTGTCTTCTCTGTCTCTCTCTTTCCCCTGCCCCCCCTCAATAATACAGGGGAAAGAATACTTAGCAAGCCTATGTTCACATCCTCCTCAGATACTTATGACTTGTTTGACCTTGGGAAAATTGTACAGCCTCTTTGAATCTCTGTTTCCTCATCTGTAAAATGAAGGGTTTGGAAGTTTGTCAGCTGAAGTCCCTTCCAGTTGTATATCTCTGATTCTATTCCTGCCCTCCCCTAGTACTCTCTTGGGCACCTGCCCTCTCAACCCCTCAAGGCAACCTGGATTGTTGCAACAGTCTTGAGAAGTAAAGTAGTGTCTCTGGGTCCTCCAGAATTGTAATCAAATGCAGCATGGCATGGGGGAAAGGACTGGACTTGGAAACAGCAGAGCTAGGTTTGAGTCCCTAATCTACAATTTATTAGGTTTGTGGCCTTAGGAAAGCCATTTCCCTTTTCTAGGCTTCAGTTTCCTCAATGGTGAAATTAGCATGTTAAGGGCAGACCTGACTCAGGCCCTGTTCATTCTAGTTCTATGTTGGAATGTACTTGTAGGTCATTCAACAGTTAACAAAAAGGAGATTTACTTAGCCATAGCAAAGAAAGGATATTCAACAAGCATACTGTAGCACTAAGCTTGGGTAGACCTGTACACACACACACACACACACACACACACACACACACACTTTCCATTCGTAACTGGTCTGGTCAGCAGGGCAGGATGTAGCGATTTGCATAGTCTTGGGGCATCCACCAAGTCTGAAAAACCTCAACTTCACCTAGGTGGGCCTTTTAATGATCAATGTGACCAAAAGTTCCCAGGAAGCTATCAAAGGAGGCCTGAGGCTAGGCCCCATTTAGCTTAGCCCATGTTGCAAGAGGAGGGAAGAATCCTTTGGTCCTTTCACATAGGACACTGGATTTAATGAATTCTAAGTCCTTTAATGTTTAGGAGATAATAGAGTTCTGTCTTCAACCCATAGCTTTCCTGGTCTTCACCTTTTTTGGAGGCAGAAAGAAGCTAATTAGCAAATCTGCCATTAAAAGAACTGGATACCGAAGACTTTCTAATATGGAGGGACTAGGCATTCAGATAACCATTTGTTTAAACAAATCACTTGCTGTGTATAGAGCATGGCACTAGGTATTGAGGGAAATTCAGGTTGAGGTGGGTATGATCTCTGTCAACATGGAGCTCACAGAGTAGGGGATTTGAAGGGGGTGAGGATAAGGCACAAACAGCTAATAATTAACAACCACAGCTAACATATATATGGCACTTTTTAAGGTGTACAAAGCATAGTACATATATTATCTCATTTGAGTTAGCTATAATAGACAATATTACATGATATATCAGAGATATTTGCATATCAGAGATGCAGAGTAAAATGTAAAGTCTGAGAATCAGAGTAATTACTAATTAGAGTGATTAAGAAAGACTTTCTGGAGAAGGTGGGAATTGAACTGGGCTTTAAATTCTGGTTAGGAGTTTAACAGGCAACAAATAGAAGAAAGGACATTCCAAGGATGGGGAAAGGCATCAAGAGGGAAGAGTCCAAGACAGATTGGAGGGGAGTGGAAGCATGAGAGAAGAAAAGTGTCTAGTTTGACTAGAGGGGACAGTATGTAAAAGGAAGCAATATAAGATAATTCTAGAAATCCAAAGCAGCACAGAGAATAGAAGCCCTTCTAAATTGGAGAATGACAACTTCACTCAGCTGCCAACAAGGAGCCTTTGATTATTTTTTGAGAAAGGAATACAGAAGAGGATTCTGGGAAGATGTCGGAGTAGGTCAGGAAATTCCAAGCTCTCAAGATTTTCCCCCACAAAAGACTTAAAATAGTACCTTAGGGCCAACAAAGTGTGGGTGGAGATAAATAAGAACAGGGGCATAACTGGGGTCCTCCTGGGACAATTTGAGAAGATCAGAAGAAAAATCCCAAGAGAAAGTCCTTGTGAAAAGTAAACACCTTCAGACTAGGGTCTGCTTTAACTACAGGCAGCAAGACCTGAGGTTAGTTGGTTTGAGAGGCTGCCTGGGCCACAGCCACAGGAACTTTTACCCCTGACAATGAGGGGAGTTGGGCATCTGAGCCCAGGAAGATCAAGGGAACTTCTGCTGATAAGGAATGCCAGACCCAGCTGTGCTACAAAGAGCAGTGGGGGCAAGAAGGAACCAGCACACACCTGCCTGATGAATGCAGAAGCAGAGGGGCAGAAAGCCCCTGGCTGTGGGCACTTACAGGAGGTTGGAGGTTTGGCTTTGGCTTCAAGCTAGAGGGGAGAACTGAAGATCTGGGACAAGGGCTGCCATTTCCCATAACCGAGGGCTAGAGGTGATTACAAATAATTAAGCTATTACCACAAAAAAATGCACAGGCAAAGGAGAAGGAATCCAACCACAGAAAACTGTTATGGGAATAGAGATGACTTCTTCAGAGGAGTATATTGAAGTAAAGAAACTCCCAAAGAGTAATGTCAAATTCTTCAGAGGAGTATATTGAAGTAAAGAAACTCCCAAAGAGTAATGTCAAATAGATACCTGCCCAAAAAGAATTCATTAGGAGATCTTTACAAGACTTTGAACTTCAAAGTTTAAAAAACTTTCGAAAAAGACTTTAAAAAGACAGAGATGGAGCAAAAAAAAAAAGAAGAATCCAAGAAAAACAAGAAGAGTATGAAAGGAAAGTCAACCAACTAGAAAAGGAGATCCAGAATCTTAAGGAAGAAAATGATACCTTGAAAATTAGAATTGGGCAAAGTGAAGCCAGCAGAATTATAACAGATCTAGAAATGAAAAAATAGAAGAGAAAGGGAGTGATATGACCAAATTTATGTATAAGACAGATTATTCTGTAGTAGTATAATGGATAGATTTGCAGGGGGTGAGGAAGGAAGGAGAGAGAGTGAAGGCAGGAAGACACCCAAAGGAAGCTGTTTCAATAGTCCAAGCAGTTATTAATAAGATCTGATAGTGACAGTTCAAGAGAAGAAGAGAAAATAGATTTAGCAGAAGTCACATAAGTAAAATCAATAGGCCTTGATGTATTGGCCTCAACCTTTTAAGCCAAGAATCTCCCCTCCAAAAATTAATATAGACAGCACCTGATGGAGCTATTTTGCTTATGAGTCTCAATCCAAATCTTCACAGAATGCAGAGCCGAAAGAAAACTACAGAAGCTGTTCATCTAATTCAGTTTTCTTTTTTTTTTTTTGCTTTTTGGAGGGGGAAATCAGGGCAATTGGGGTTAAGTGACTTGTCCAAGGTCACACAGCTGGTAAGTATTAAGTGTCTGAGGCCAGATTTGAACTCAGGTCCTCCTGACTCCAGGGCCAGTGCTCTATTCACTGCACCAGCTAACTACCCTATCTAATTCAATTTTTACCTCACCTGGAAAATCTTGTGACATCCCTGACAAATCGGCTTCCAGCCTCTGTTTCAACACTTCTACTTATACCCTTCTGAGCTCCCTAACTTTTAAGACAATCCGTTTCACTTCAGGGCAGTTCTCGTTTTTAGGAAGGTTTTCCTTTTATAGCATTAAAGTCTGCCTTCCTGTAACTTCCACCTAGCCCTACGCGTGCTGCCCTCTGGGGCTAAAAAGAGCAAATTGAATCTTCTTTACAAGTTGTGGTTCTTCAAATATACAGTCAGGCATGAAATGCCCAGGAATTGCTCTCTTCTTCAGGTCAACTAATCCTTTTGTGAACTCCTCGGAGAGTCTAGGCTGGAATTCGCTTCCCCTTGGGTGGACCAGAGGTGAGTGGAGGATGGGGGAGAAAACAATCCACAAGTTTTTCCATATTTCATATTTCCATATTTTCCATATTTCAGCTTTGCCTAGGTAGAGAGCGCGACCAGATTGCAGCTGGATGGCGGGGTTCAATGTGCACTCCATCCAGGAGCTGACTTATCCTAATCACTTGGAGGACAGAATAGACCCGATCAAGCTCTAGCGGTGAAGGGGATGTGGGGAATGTGGGTAGGAGGAGAAAACCTGGCACTCTTTCACTCTGAAATTCACAAACACGTTCAACAAGTCAAATCAACAAGCATTTACTGACTGTCCCTTAGATCCCCGGCAAAGCGCTAAGCCCTGAGGTAACAAAGAGAGACAAACAGTCCCTGCTTTCAAGGAGCTCACAGTCTACTGGGGGAGACAAAATGCGAACAACTGTATGTAAACAAGATGGATACAGGATAAATTGGAAATAATCAATAGAGGGAAAGCACTAAAATGAAAGGGGATTAGGAAAGAATTCCTATAGAAGATGAGATTTTAGCTGGAATTTGAAGGAAGACATTGAAGCCAGAAGGTGATGGGGGCAGCTAGGTGGCGCAGTGAGTAGAGCACCAGCCCTGGAATCAGAAGGACCTGAGTTCAAATTCGACCTCAGACACTTAACACACACACACACACACACACAAAAAAAACTAGCCATGTGACCTTGGGCAAGTCACTTAACCCCAAAATTGCCTCCAAAAAAAAAAGAAGGTGGAGATGAGGAGAGAGGGAATTACAGGGTACAGTCAGCACAAATGCACAGAATGGGAAGATTGAGAGGCATGTGTGAGGAATAGCAAGGAAGCAAGGGTCCCTCTATCACAGAGTATGGGGAGGGGAGCAGGGTGTAAGAAGGCTGGAAATATAGGGAGGTTCCTGGTTGTAAAGGGCTTAAAAAGTCAGATGGAGGATTTTACACTTGATCCTGCAGGGGATAGGAAGTCACCTCAATTTATTTAGTAAGGGAGTGGGTGACATGGGCAGAAGTATGTATTAGTAAGATCACTTTGATAACTGAGTGGAGGATGGATGGTAGTAAGGATAGATTTTAGGAACAAGGAAAGGAAACAAGTGCCAGGCACTGTGCATTTTACAAGTCTTGTCCTATTTGATCCTCACAACCACGCTAGGAGGTAGGTGCGATTATTATCCCATTTTACAGATGAGTAAACTGAGGCAAACAGAGGTTAAGTGACTTGCTCAGTGTCACACAACTAGTAAGTAAGGCTTGAGGCAGAGGGTCCAAACTGACTGAATAAACAATCAGAAGGCTATTGCAATATTCCAGTGAAGTGGTGATGAGAGTCTATACCAGGGTGATGACAGTTTCAGAGGAAAGAAGGGAGCATAGGTGAGAGATGTGAAGGCAGAATTAACAAGACTTGGCAACAGACTAGATTGAGGAAGGAGTGAGAAAGTGAAAAGCAGGGAACGATACCTAGATTGTGAGCCTGAGTGAATGGAAGATGATGGCACCTTTGATAGGAAGAAAGGAGGGCTTGGGGAGGGGTGCAGCGGGATGAGTTTAGTTTTGGACATGATGAGTTTAAGATGTCTATGAGACATCTAGCTTGAGATGTCTAATAGGGAGTTGAAGATAGAAGGCTGGAGGTCAGTAGAGAGGTTAGGATGGGATAAATCAATCTGAGGATCATAGCATGGAGATGATAATTGAATCCATGGGAGTTGATAAGACCACCAAGTGAAATAGAATAGAAGAAAAAGATAAGAGGTCCCAGAACAGAGCCTTGGGGAACACCCACAGTTATCTGAAATAATCTGGATGAAGATCTAGTGAAAGAAAATGAGAAACATCCATCAAAGAGGTAGGAGAATGAAAAGAGAGCAGTGTCATAGAAACCTAGAGAGACGATACTCTTTTTTTCCTTTTTTAAAATTTATTTATTTACTTTTAGTTTATAACATTCAGTTCCACAATCCCTTGATTTCCAAATTTTCTCTCCTTCCCTCTCCCCCTCCTTCCCCTCCATGGCAGTGTGCAATCCAATATACATTATACCTATATACTTTTACATTATACATTAGTCAAGATGTAAAGAAGAGTTATAACCAATGGAGTGAACAATGAGAAAGAAGGAATGAAATAAAACAAAACAAAACACAAAAGAGAGAGAGAGAGTAGTTTGCTTCAATCTGCATTCAGACTCTGTAGTTCTTTTCTCTGGATGTGGATATACCTTTTCATCAGGAGTCTTTTGGAGTTGTCTTAGAACGTTGCATTGCTGAGAGGAGCCCGGTCTATCAAAGTTAGTAATCACATATAGGATGTATCTGTAATTATGTACAAAGTTCTCCCGGTTCTTCTCTCCTCATTCAGCATCAGTTTATATAAGTCTCTCCAGGTTATTGTGAAGTTTGTCTTCTCATTTCTTATAGCACAATAGTATTTCATTACATTCATATACCACAACTTGTTTAGCCATTCCCCAACTGATGGGCATCCCCTTGATTTCCAATTCTTTGCCACCACAAAAAGAGCTGCTATAAATGATCTCTTTGGGATACAGCCCTAGAAGTGGTATTGCTGGGTCAAAGGGTATATACATTTTTATAGCCTTTTGGGAATAGTTCCAAATTGCTATCCAGAATGGTTGGATCAGTTCACAACTCCACCAACAATGCATTAATGTTCCAATTTTTCCACATCCTCTTCAGCATTTATCATTTTCCTTTTTTGTCATCTTAGTCAATCTGACTAGTGAGATGTGCTACCTCAGAGTTGTTTTGATTTGCATGAAAGAAGATACTCTTAACAAGAAATAGGCTATCAACAAGATAGAAGTCATAAATAATGAGGATTGAGAAACAGTCATAAGATTTAGCAATTGAAATCATTAGTAACTTTAGAAAGACCAGTTTCAGTTGAATGATGAGATTGGACACCAGACTTCGGAGAGTTAAGAGAGTGAATGGACAGAAAGTATAGGCACTGATTGTGGATGGCTTTCTCAAATTTAGCCATGAAAGGGAGAGGAGATTTAGGGTGATGGGTAGGGCAGATCAAGTGAGGGATTTTTAAGAATGAAGGAGATGAGCATGTTTGTAGGGAAGCAACTAGTAGACAAGAAGAGACTGAAGATAAGTGAGAGAGTGGGGATGAGAGTGAGCAAGCTGCTAGAGAAGTCTGGATGAAATGTTTCACATGTGCATGTGGAGGGGTTTGCCTTGGCAAGGAGAAGGATCACCTCTTCATGTAAGACAGAGGTGAAGGATGAAATATTGGCAGGTGGCATCCAAGTGATGTGAAATGAGAAGGGGAGAAAGAACTCTTAAAATACTAAACAATAGTCATATCCTCACATACATTTTAAAAGGAGTAGAGTAACTACAAACCAGACATGATGGAGTAAGTTGCCACAGTCGAAATTTAGCTGTAACTACCACATTTAAACAACAGTTAACATTTTAAAAAACCCTATTGGTTTTTAGTTAACAGTGTTACATAGCAACCAAAAAAAGCTAACACAATCTCAGCCTACATTAAAAGAAGTATAGCAACCAGAATCAGCAAGGCAATAATCCCAGGGTACTCCACCCTCATCAGAACACATCTGGAGGGTTGTGTACAGTTCTAGACATTATCTTTTAGGAAATACTAACAAAGTGCAGAGCATCCAGAGGGTGGAGATCAGGATGATGAGGAGATGCAAGACCATTACCTCTGAAGATCTGGTGAAGGAATTGGGAACATTCGACCTGCAGAAGAAAATAATTGGGAGATGGGATGGGAGGTTGTTGTTGTTTTCAAATATTTGTAAGGCTGTCATAGCAAAGGGTAGAAGTTGGATATAGAGGGAAAGAAAGAGAGAGAGAGTATTTATTAAGTGCTTGTTATATACCAAGCACTGCAGTAAATACTAGGAATACAAATGTAAGCACACGACATAATCCCTGCCCTCAAGGAGCTTACATTCTAATTGGGGAAAGCAACACACAAGGGGACCTGGAAAGGGAAATAACTACTGTGCAGTGGCAAGGCATAGAAGTCTGGCTCTGGGCAAGACAAGATGAAAAGCACATTTATCTGAGTCCCATGTCCTGGAGGCAAAGTCCAATTGTCCAGAGAAGGGAGGCAATTGTGGATAATGGTTGGAAAGAAGTGGAGTTCAGCTCAAACTGAGTAAAAAATGGTTAACAATTAGAGCTATCCAAAAATGGAATATGCTCTCTCTCTGGCTTTAAAATGGTGGAGGTGGTGGTGGTGCTGATGGAGGTGGCAGTGGCAGCAGTGAGAGTTCACACTGATATAGAAATGTATCATTTAAAGAATACTACACTTGTATTATTTAATTTAATCAGGAGGGATTTTCTACCATTGGAGGTCTCCAAGTACAAGCTGACTAGTAACCTGTCAAAAATGAGGTAAAAGAAGATTCCACTGGGGCGGCTAGGTGGCACAGTAAGTAGACCGCTGACCCTAGAGTCAGAAGGACCTGAGTTCGGATCTGGCCTCAGACACCAACAAAAACCTAGCCTTGTGACCTTGGGCAAGTTACTTAACCCCAATTGCCCTCCAAAAAGAAAAAAAAAGATTACATCTTGTTCATATTGAACTAAAATGTCTTCTGAAACCACTTCCAACTCTGTGATTCAGGACATAAAAGGTCAAAACTGAAAGGGACTTTAAAACATATAATATCAAAATCAAGGCCTAAGCCAGAGTGCAGGGCTGATATGTACTTTCCCTTTAAATGAATGGCTTATGAATTTTTAAAAATATTATGATAACTTTATTCCAATGTAATTGGTTTCCTTTAAAATCCTATGTATTTTATTTTATGTATTTAAAATAATTATTATGAGAAGAGGTCCATAGGCTACTCTAGACTGCCAGAAGAGTTGATAACATAAAAAATAAGAACCCTGGCTTTGGACATGTTTCTGAGCTCACCTCAGTGAGGGACAGGGGAAGAGGAGTTAGAGGAGGCAGATACTGTGAGATAACAGGAGCATCATCTAGGATATTTGATGGAAATAAAGACACTACCCATGGTTCTGAGTCCCAGATATTCAGTGTCCATTTGGGATGGAAAAAACCATCTGGTAAAGATATAACTGGGCTTGGGCACTTTCCCTGGTTCTATGGTAGGGTGTGTCAATAATGAGATGGAGTGGAGCACTACCACTCCATTATTCTGTGATGAAAGTAAAAACATTTCCAGAAACTGGAGGAGCAATCCATGGCCCTAGTATGAAAGTATCTGACCTTGGTGCTGAAATAAAATCAGTGCATTAAGTGGGAGATTCTGTCCAAGGCTCTATGCCTGGGGGTGGAGAGGGATTGTACTTGATGTAGAGATGTGGGCACTATCTGCTCAATGAATATTTATTGATTGACTATGCTGAGATGAAGTGGGATAGCCACCCTCATGCTAAGATATTACAGATCTTTCACTGAAATGTTTAGATTTTGGTGTGTTCCATGATGCTAAAGGGTGTGTGTAGTCTATTCATGGTTCTGTATACTCCTTCTCCTTTCTCCTCTCTTTCTGTCTCTGTCTTTGTCTGTCTGTCTGTCTCTCTCTCTCTCTCTCTCTCTCTCTCTCTCTCTCTCTCTCACACACAAGGGTACCAGACACTGAGCACCCTCTTATCTCTCACTTCCCTCCCTCCCCCACAAAAAATAGAACAGATTGCTGGGTTCAGAAAGTTAAGAATAGACTGTATGATACAATTGAAAGGGCCCTGAAACTGGAATGAGGCCAGGCTACTACTTGTGTGAACTTAAACAAGCCATTTATCTTTCCAGACCTCAGTTTCTGCATCTGTAAGAATAAGAGGATTTAACTGGATGGCCTAGGTACCACACATATGACCATGATCCTTGACTTCCACTACAGTGAATTCAACTCATTCATCTACAGGTCCTTGAAATACTGAACCTTGCAACTAAATGAAGTTCAGGAACCTGAGGTCCTGGTCAAAGTCTGACCAAGGTAGATCTGAAGAATACCAGCAATAGGTTCTTATGGTATCTGCTCATAGAATCAGGGGGACCCTGCAAGCAGATCCACCTTTCCTAAGTTCTTGGCTTACATGGTTCTATGTAATGAATGGCATCATACTTTTATGTCCAATTCCTGTATGGATATTTTAGCTGTATTTTCCTATGAGGTGGAGAAACAACAAAGCCATTTTGGTTGCACTATAGAGTGCCAGAAAGGAAGTAGTATATAATAAGGCTAGAAAGGAAATCATCTTATAAAGGGCTTTAAATACCACAATAACAGATTTTAATTCTAGAATCAGTAAGAAACAACTGGAGTTTATCAAGTGGGGGGAGGTGACATAGTCAGACCTGAACTTTAGGAAAAATCACTTTGGCAAGCACATGGACGATGGTTTAGGGCAAGTGAGATCTGAGGTAGGGAGAACAATTCATCAGCTTCGGCCTCCCCAGTAGGAAGGATAGTAAGCACGTGCCTCCACGTCCAATTGTTTTCCCTTTTCTTTATAAGCTCTGGCACATAGTAAGCATTAATAAATGTTCCTTGATTGATTGAGGAGACAGAAACAAAAATATTTGGCAAGTGCTTGAATATGTAAAGTGGATAATGGCAAGGAATCAGAGAGGACACTTAGGTTGGGAAGCTGGACACCTGGAAGGATGGTAATTCCCTTGACAGAAATAGGAATCCATAGGCAGATGGGTTTCGGGGAAAGCTTATACAATGAGATGGGCAGTACAGTTAGCAAGTCATTCAAACCTGATCATTCTACATGACTTATTTTGTCCCACCCAAAATGAAAAGAAGAATTCATCTCACTACCCAGAATCTAGAGCCGGCCTCAGCCACCAGGTCATCAGAGGTGAGGGCTGGGATTACAAATGCTAAGTTTTATGACTATAGAGCTTGAAGGGAGCTCATGACCATCGCATTTTACAGTCAGAAAAGTTGAGGACCAGAGAGGTGAAGTGATTTTCCCAAAATCACACAGAAAGCTTGACTTTGAATGAAAGTTTTCTGTCTCTGTAGTCAGTGCTCTTTTGGTAGAGAAGGGGAATAATAAATAATCAGTGTTCAGAAGAGGCAAACGAAAAATAGCAAAAATGAAGATTATAAATGACAGAACTTAAAGACCACAGAGTACAAATCAGAGGTAGAAGTTAGGTCAACTCTGTCTGTCTCCAGCACTTTCCACTGTATGGTGCTACACAAGGTAGGGTTGGGTTTTTGAAATAATTCCCATACAGGTGCCTCTGTAATGATTATATCTTCACGGAGGGGCTGCTTCCCAGTTGGAGTATGTTGGGTATAGGGTAGGTGTCGTTGTGTTGAAGACAAACCCCTTGGATGGCATTGAGGAAAAAGTGAGATGTAACCCACTTTTACACAAAAAGTGCCATTATTTATATAACTCTTGGGGCCACATTATAACCTCTTAGGAGGCTATAGCCCCCACCTAGCACACAACTATGGATTGGATGATTGAATGAGTGAACAAGGATAAAAATAGTAACTCTCTATTTGAAGAAGACCTTAGTATTTTCATTACAACTCTTTTCCTCACCCCCTCCCAATGAGGACTAGATACAATAGGTATGTCCCAAAGGTCCAAGAGCAGAAGTCAGTTGAAAAATCAGCAGAAAAAGTTGAATCTACAGGGGTGGCTAGGTGGTGCAGCAAATAGAGCACTGGTCCTAGAGTCAGGAGGACCTGAGTTCAAATCTGGCCTCAGACACTTAACACTTACTAGCTGGGTGACCTTGGGCAAGTCACTTAACCCTAATTGCCCTGCCTTTCCCCCCTCCAAAAAGAAAAAAAAAAACCCAAAACCAAAAGGCTTTGCAGAAAAGTTACAAATACAGTTTAAAAATACAGTTAAAAAAAGTTAAAAAATACAGGTAACAGGATAAAGTCTCTAGCCCCAAGTAGTACTGAGTACTAGTCATGTGCAACAAGGTACACAAAACCAGTGTTCCCTACCCAATCTCTAGGCCAGGGATGGAGAACCTTCAGCCTAAAGGCCACCTGAAACTCTCTAGGTCCTCAAGTATGGCCCTTTGATGGAATTTATTCTGTGAAGTTTGTATTCTGTCAAAGAGTCACATTTGAGGACCTAGAGGGCCACATGTGACCTTAAAGCTGAAGGTCCCCCACCCCTGCTCTAGATTATCTTAGAATGAACCAATTCTCCCAGGGATTAGGGCCCAAGTAATGTTCTTTCTTCATTCAGAAGGTTCATTCTAACATAGCCTAGTAATTGGGGAGGGAACACTGGGTTTTTTTTTATAGTTATATAGTTTTAACAGAGGTTAAAATCTAGTCAAGGGGGTTGAATTAACTTAAGTACAGTATCTGAGTTAGCAACCAAGGGTATTGGACTAAAGCTATTCCTCCCTGTCAGCTGTATAGGCTGAGTCTTTAACAGGCTGGGATGTACAGATGGCCACTAAGACAAAAATGCCTGGGTTGTCTCACTCCCCATCCCACTCTTCAAAAAATAGTGCCAGTTTCCCTTTGGCTCAGAAACTTCTTCCCTATTTTCCCCTCCTCCCCTCCACATCTAGAGGAATAAAATAAAATATTAAATTATGGAAATTATTATGATTCTATTTCACTCCCTCCTCCACCCCCTCTATTTCCATATTGATTCAGACACAGCATTTGATGAATGAAGCTTTAATGTACATAAAATGCCTAGAAAAGTAGAACTCTTTCATAATGTGAAAATAGATATTGCCAACCACCTCTTCCATACCTTCATCCCTCCAGGATCTTCCCTTCAGGCAGAAATTTCCTAGCCACAACAAGGCTCATGGGGGGTGGAAGAAAAGAGGAAAAGGAAGGGAGGGAAGGGCAGAGCTTCTGTTCCCCTTCTCAGAAACAATGAAATTCAGGGAAAGTTCTCCCCTGTTCATCAGTCCAGTCCCTACCAGGCCATCGTAGTAGTTCTAAGCCTTCACAGGACTCTAGAACATAGTGTGACATCTATCCTCCCTAAGTTGGTCTAACATCAATCAACATCCCTTGTCTTTCAATTCCTTAGAAGTCTCAGTTAGAAGAAAAGGCTATAGATAAGGGTGTGTTTCTTTGACCCTACCTTGTTCATTTGTCCTCAGAGACCTCCATGCCTAATGCAGATGCTGCCACCACCAACACCATTTTGGTGGACTCCTTGACCACCATTCTGTTATGACCATAGGTAGGGCTTCTGATGAACCTCAGAACATCCTGAACTCACTGGGAACTTGGGCACACCTATCTGTTTCACCTAAAGATTAGGGAAGAACAAAATACAAGAGCAACAGAGGTGCCATTGACCGGGTAAAGGAAGGTGCCCGCTACTCCTTACCCCAATTCATTCAAAAGAGATCCAATTGAACCTTTTCTAAGCACGCTCAGATCCAGCTCACAAATCATGAATCATCCGTCCATCTGCCTTTGAAGCCAGTTAGAAGGTTTTTCATTACACATAGTACCAACTTTGAGTCATCATGTTGAAACCTTCCCCAAAGTTACGCATCTTGAACTGGAGCCAGGCAAGAATTGTCTAGTACAAATATCATACTACAAGGACTAGGCATCACATAGGCCAGTTCTCCCATTACATTAGGTTGAAATGTTATAAATGCATTCATTTATTCACTTATTAAGCACCTACTGTGTGCACAGTACTGCTAAGTGTGGAGGGTGATGCCAAAGTAAGACAATCCCTCCACTCCAGAAGGGGAACAAAACACATATTCTAGACAAATATCAATTAATCTATTATTTTATTAAATACCTACTATGTGCCTGGTATTATGGTAGCCACTGGGGATGCAAAGACAAAAATGAAACAGCCCCTGCTCTTGAGAGCTTAACATTCTGGGGGGAGGGGGATATAGGTATATGAGACATCCAAAAGTCTTAGTGCAGTTTTAAGTTCTAATATTTAAGACTGCACTAAGACTTTTGGGATCACCTGTATACAAGATCCCTATAACTATAGATGCAAGATAACCTTAAAGGGAATATCCTGAAAGACCATGGAAAACCTCTGGCTGAAGGTGCCATCGGAACTGAGTCTTGAAGGAAACCAGGGATCCCAAAAAACTGAGGAGGGCATTACAAGCATGAAGGACAGCCAGTGCTGTCAGGCCGAATTCAGGAGATGGAGTGATTGTGTGAGGAACAGCAAATAGGCCGGCATAGCTGGATTGTAAAGGTTTATAAAGGGCAGCAACGTATAAAGAACCAGAAAGGTAGTGAGGGGCCAGGATGTGGCAGACTTTGAATGGCAAACAGAAGTGTACATTTTATCCCAGAGGTAATCAGAAGCCAGTGGAGGAGGCTGACACAGCCAAGGAAGTAATGGCTGGAATGGCATTGCCAAAGTGTAGATCTGGTGATCCGGAAAGGTTTCCTGAAGGAGATCGTGTCCGAGTTGTACTTTAGAAGGGAGGGGTTGGGTGCCCAGAGATGAAACTGGAGCACCAGGAGGCAGCTGCTACAGCTGCTGCTGGTGGTAGTGGTGGAGGAGGGATTTGGAAACGGATCCTTCAGCCTGAAGGGTAAGAAAGAGGACCGTATGGCTGTGGGCAATGCCTTCCTCCAAACCCTCAGAGATCAGGCCTGTTCGCTCCACAAGCCCAACTCCTGGGAGCTGAACGGGATTCTCCTGGGCCCCTGGATTTCCCCCTCGCCCCCGCCCCCCAAGTCCTCCAGTGGTCCAGGAACCTTAAGGCGCCTGCGCACGTGAGGCTCCGAACTACATTATCTAGAATTCCCCGGACAGACAGTTGGGCTGCTGGACTCCCAGCGATCTCTGCAGTCTAGGGTGCACCTCCCGCGGGCTGGAGCGGAGAGAGCTCTTACAGCAGACTAAGGAGTGGCTGCTTTAACCTTGATCCCGCCCTCAGTAGAGAGCAAAGAATAGCTTCTTTGTTTTGAGAGAGGACTCTCCCAAGGTCTAGGAGAAAGCTCTGGCTAGGGTAAGGGGGGTGGGGTGTTAAAGTAGATGATGTGAAAACACACGATCCCCGTTACGGGGATTTTTTTTTTTTTTAAGAAAAAGAATTGCTCGCGTTGCTACTGTGTTCTGTGGCTTACAAAGAGCTTTCCCCACACCTTTCCAGATGGACATGCCAGGATTATTAGACCCAGGTGAGGAGAAATTGTGGTAGGAGAATTCAGCTTTAAATAGAGATTATATGAGTTGTCTATATGTCTTAGGGTTCCATCAGGTCTATTGAGATTCTAATGAAGGGCGTCTTTACAACACATTTCATTTGTATGGAACCCTGGAAATCTTTTCTTTTTTTTTTTGGAGGGGGCAATTGGGGTTAAGTGACTTGCCCAAGGTCACACAGCTACTAAGTGTTAAGTGTCTGAGCTGGATTTGAACTCAGGTCCTCCTGACTTCCACGGCCGGTGCTCTATTCACTGCACTACCTCGCTGCCTGGAACCCCGGAAATCTTGTAGGGGAACCCACTAAATGAGACCTGAGCAGTGGCAAAATCTAAGCACAGCTGCAAATTTCAAAAGTTCATAGAGATGAAGTCAGATGACATCTAGTCCATCCTTTTATCATCAGACTGGGTCTCCAGATCTCCCACAGGCTAAAGATACACTAGGTGGGGCTTCCCATGGTCTTAATCCCACCTCTAAACCACACTGGAGTTTTTACCAGTTCCTTTTCTGACCCAGGACTGATGTTGGACTGAGTGAGGACACCTGATTGGCTTAGCCCACTACTCAGAATTCCCAAATTCAAGACCCGTCTGCCTCAGCCCCACCCCAGTAGCTGAGATTAGAGGTGTGTGCCACCAACTGCAGCCCAACACTTTCCTTTCTCAGATGAAGAAACTGAGACCCTTAGAATTTAAGTGACTTGCCCATGGTAACATTGGTAGCTGAGATTCAAACCAACTATCTCCAACATCAATGCTCTTTCCACCATACCACACTAGGTCCTTTTTTCCTTCCTTTGCCCTAGTGAGGGATTCTTGGTCAGCATCGAAAGTCACAAAGGCAGAATACTTCAGTGTGTCCAGGGAAATGCCTGCCCAGAATGCAGTGGAATGGCCTTTGACTCTGTGTCTAGGACTCCTGGGTTCCCCATGTCAGAGACAGCCTTCCCTTGGGGAATATCACAACAGGCTTTGGGAATTATGCCTCTTGAGTGATTCAGTCCACACTGTGTACCCTGAGCTGCTACTAGCAGCCATCCAGGGCAGCTTTGCAAAAGTGCTGAAATCCAGATTTGGAGATCCCCATGAGATTGCTGGAAGCATTTACACAGAGGCAAATTCCTGAGTGCTGGGGACTACCAGGATAAGAGTGCAGAGGAGTGTGAGCTGGGGAAGAAAAGATGGAGCTTTTTCACCAGCTACTTTTCCTTCCTGTTTAAACTCCAGTGGTCCTTGGGATTAGGGTCTAGGACACACCCCTCTTAAAAAAAACCCACACATAAACACATGTACCCCACCTCCTTCCCCACAACCCAAGGAAGTCGGAAAGATTTGGTAGAGGCAGAGGAGAGGGGAGAGGGGAGACAAGGAGTGATCTCACCAGTACCTGGCATAGAGTGCATAGTTAATATTTGTTGATTGATTGACTTATTGGAGTGGGGAGAGACTGTAAACAAAGAGAACGACTAAGGAAGCTAGTGCGATAGTCCAGATGAGAGGTAACAAGGATTTGTAACAAGGGTAGTGGCTTTATGAGTGGAGAGAAAGGAATAGATAAGAGAACATGGAAGGAGAATCAACAAGACTGGGCAAGTGTGACTTGGCTGCATCCTTGCTTCACTTGTGACTTTGATCCAGATGTATACTTTGCCCCAACCCTTGCCCTGGCTCCTTATGTTTCCCAGTGTCTCAAGTTAGGCTCTATACATTCCTTGGTCAGGAAGACCTGAGTTCAAATACAGCTTCAAATACTAGGTGTATGATATAGTACCTGTAATGTAAATGCTATCTGCCTCAGTTTCCTTAACTGTAAAACTGTAAAAAGGGATGATAGCACCTAACTTCCAGGGTTATTGTAAGAGTGATGAAATTATAATTGTAAAGTGTTTAGCACAATGCCTGGTATGTGCTACTCATTTCCTTCCTTCCTTTGTGTTTATGAATAAAGTCCTATTTCTCTGCTATTATTGGCTGTCTCTTCTAGGTGTGACACATGGCCCTGTACCTACAAGCTCTGGTTTTACACAGACTAGGTCCAGTCTTGGGCCCAAACCCAAATATCAGAAACTTTTTGGCTCATTACGCCGTTGTGAAGGATCTGCAGATATATGCAACAAGCTCACCAGCTCCCAGGGTAACAATGCAAATATCTAGTATGGGGTGGGTTTTTTCCGCCCCCTGGAAAATGCAAAACACATAGGAGGTTCACTATAGCCTGTACACAATCTCCTGATTTTCCCTGATGCCAGCTTCCTTGCAGAGCCCTAAAGCACTACAAACTCTAAAGTGTAGGTTGGATCCCTTTAGAAGTAAACTAAACTTAGAGTTGCCAGCAGGGCCCTGCCCCTCCACTGCCCCCAACATTCTGGTAAGTCCCACTTAACTACAATGAGAGCCATCCAAAAGTGTAACAGTCTGCCTTGAAAAGTAGTAAGTCTTCAAAGCAGGTTGACCACATTGTTGGGGATGTTTAATCCTTCCTCCATAGCACAGCATGGCACTGTGTTTCTTCTCAATGCTAAATATCTCTGGTTCCCACAGGTATGACCAGAGGGAATTGTGAGATGGCCACAAAGCAGTGCCCTCAGTCAAGTACAGTTGCTCCAGGAGAAAGAGTCTAGTCTAGTTGCTGAGTCACAGATGATGACCACTGATCCTTCGGGGCAGGTGATAGGGAGGGGGCAGGACAGTAGGACACTGGCAAAGACTGGTCCCTCAAGAGACTACTGCAAGTCACAAAGCCAGCAGGAGATTCAGAGATCCAAAATGGTAAACCAGAAGACTGTCATGGGAAGAATGCCTGCCCCTCCATGTTGGTACCCTGGGGGCAAAATCCTGGTCACTTGGCCCCAGCTAGAGCTCTGTCAATCCTTGCAACTGTCCCCCTTATGGGATAATAACATTCTTCATCTTCCTCTTGAGCTTCATTCCTGCATCACCAACTGGAAATGCTCACTGGAAATGTCCATCTATATGCTCCATGGGCATCTCCAGCTCAACATATTCAAAATAGAACTCTGTCTTTCACCCTAAGGCCCCTCTTCCTCCTAAATCCACTAATTCAGTAGAGGGCACTACCATCCTTCCAATCACTCAGATTTCTCAATTTCTGAGTTCTCAACTCTTTATTCTTTTCTTTTTTGCTTTTTGGAGGGGGGAAGGTAGGGCAATTGGGGGTGACTTGCCCAAGGTCACACAGCTAGTTTTTTGTATTAAGTGTCTGAGGCTGGATTTGAACTTAGGTCCTCCTGACTCAAGGGCCCATGCTCTATTCACTGCACCACCCCTCAACTCTTTTTTCTCCTCCATCTTTCAAAGGAAACCAGCTGCCAAGTTTTGGTGATATTTTTCCTCCCACCACATTTCTCACATCTGTCCCCTTCTTTCACTCACATAGCAACTGCTAGTTCAGGAGCTCATCAGCTCTCCCTTGGACTATTGCAATAACCCTCCTAATTAGGCTTCCTCACTCCACTCTCTTCCAACTCCAATCTATCTTCCATGCAGCTACCATACTAATAGTCTGATCATGTCACTGTTCAAGAAGCTTTAACTGCCTTCCTATTGCCTCTAGGATCAAATAGAAACTTGTTTACTTAGCTTTTAAAGCCCTTTATAATCTGGCTCCACAGGTTGATTTTGCCTGCCTCTCCTTTACACACCCTCTATTCTTGTCCAACCAGCCTTCTGGCTATTCCCCACACCCGCCATTCTATCTGCCACCTCTATCTTCTTGCCCAGGTTGTCCTCTACTCCTGAAATCATCTTCTTCCTCATCTTCATCCCTTAAATCTTGGAATCTCCCTTCCTAGGGCAGCTAGGTGGTGCAGTGAATAGAGCACCAGCCCTGGAGTCGGGAAGACCTGAGTTCAAATCCAGCCTCAGACACTTAACACAAAAACTAGCTGTGTGACCTTGGGCAAGTCATATAACTCCAATTGCCCTGCAAAAACAAAAGAGTCTTCCTGATTCTCCCAGTTATTAGTGGGGAAAAATGTATTTGTGTTTGCATTTATTTATTTTCATATGTTGTAAGCTCCCTGGAGTCAGCTAAGTGGCACAGTACATCTAGTACTGGACTTGGAGTCAGGAAGACCTGAGTTCAAATCCTGCCTCAGACACTGCCTCATAAAGTCCATTAACCTCTCAGTCTCAGCTTCCTCCTCAACAAAATGAGAATAGTAGCACCTACCTCACTGGGTAGTCAGGAGGAAAAAATGAGATATTTGTACAATGCTTATAAACCTTAATGCACTATATAAATGCTCCTTACATTTTTGTCTTTGTATTCCTGGGGCCTACCAGTGCCTGGTACATAGAAGATGTCCCTGGAAGCCTTGGCCAGGGTGATAATGGGTAACTGCTCACATTTTGAGTACTTTTAAGATTTACAAAGTTCTTTCTTCACCATCACCCTATGACAAGTATCTTAGTTTACAGTAATTTCTCTAGGCCTATTTCCTTAAGGTAGAGCATGTCAGAGCCAGGTCTCCTGACCCAAGACATGAGGTCAAACAGCTGCTACCATTAACAGGGTGATCAGAACCTTTCTGTGGGTAGGGGCCCAGAAAAGAGAAGCATGAATTCTGGAGACTTGACAAAGATGCTTTGGAGCTTGGCTGTCCCTCCAGGCAAGGGCTGTCAAACCAGTCTGAGGTTGAACAAGGACAGGGACCCCAGGCAAGGACTATGAGTTCATGTGTCCCCTTCTGCACACAATAGTCACTTATTGTTTGCTGAAGTGCATTTATGGGGGGAGGGGACTCCTGCTTGGTGAAGGAGCTGTACATCTGGTTCTCCCCCTCCTCCCTCCTTATCCAAGTGTCCTCTTCCCAGAGGGCCCCCATCCTTCGATCTTCTCCACACAATTCCACTTTATATAGGGGCAGGATGATTAGAAGTTCTCGAAGTGTTTCTTTGGGATTCTGTTCAAAGTTTTAACAGCAGTGAGATCAAGGCTCACTTATACGCCCTCTCTCCATCTCTGTATGTCTCGTCTCTTCTTTCTCTCTCTCTCTCTCTCTCTCTCTCTCTCTCTCTCTCTCTCTCTCTCTCTCTCTCCCTCCCTCCCCTCTTCCCCTCTCTCTCTCCCTCCCACCCCCCTCACACACACACACACACACACACACACACACACACACACACACACAGACACCTCCAGGTTTCTCAGACCATTTTAATCAATCAATAATGTTAAATATTCCAAAAAAATATAAAACTTCACATTCACTTTAGATCATGACTGACAAACACACCCACATCCTGCTCACCCTATCCTATTTTCTCCATCTTCCCAACCCATTCTCTCTGTCTACTCCCCCCACCCTGCCCCCATCCCTTCTTTTCCCTCTCAGTCTTCCCCCACCCTTAGACATCCAGTTTATTCCCTTTATCTCCTTCCTCCACACTACAGAGCTGTGAGTTACCTTAGAGGTCACTGAATCCAACACCTTCATTTTACAGGTGACGCACAAAGGAGACTGATTAACCCAGAGTTGGGGTTTAAATCAAGATCCAAATCCTCAGACTCAAACTCTCCCCTTCTTTCTACTGTTGCTCCCCAGTCCTCTGGCTTCCCTGCCCAAGCTGCATATTCTCCTTACTCCCGGATCCCCACCCTCACTCCCAGTTCCCCCTTCATTCATATTCACCCACATGCCCACCCCATTCCCTTCCCCATTGGGGGTCAGCAGGTCACCACAGTCATACACAGAAGGTTTATAAAAACATGAAACTAAGCGGACACAAAGGTTGCCCACCCCACCCCCAGAACAGCTGCCAGCCACTAGCTTCCCAAGCTCAGTGGGCTGGGGAAATCAGTCCAGAGGTAACATAGTAGGGGCAGGGGGGCAGAGCCCAGAGTTATGCAGACATCTCCTGAAGCACA